>JAVQJS010005884.1:0-12424 GCA_036024795.1 Galaxias rostratus | reverse complement strand
TGTGTGTGTTCTTTCCAGGAGAGACACTCGCTGCTTTCTGTTTGACTGAACCAGCCAGTGGCTCTGATGCTGCCTCCATCAAGAGCACTGCCGTCCAGTCTTCCTGTGGACAATACTTCACTCTCAACGGTAGCAAGATCTGGATCAGGTCAGTGTGACCAACACACGCACACAGTCATTGTCGATGTTGCGAGCTAAAAACACATCCAGACAATGCTTTAGTTGTTTTATCCACAAGGGGGCAGTACGTAACATAATGCATTCACAAAGCTAAAGGATGTGAATCTGGATCAGGTCAGTGTGAACAGCACATATGCACTGTCATTGTTTATTTTGCTTGCTATAAACACCCAGACAATGTTGTAGTTGTTTTAGCCACAAGGGGGCAGTTTGTAACATAATGGATTTGCAAAGCTAAAGGATGTGGATTAATAATAATAATAATACATTATATTTATAAAGCGCTTTTCAAAATACTCAACCACATCGGCAACCACATTACACCCTTACAGTAATGGCGGCATTGCTGAGATCTTCACCGTCTTTGCCAAAACCGCAGTGAAGGATGTGAAGACCGGGGAGATCAAAGACAAGATTACCGCCTTTATCGTGGAGAGAAGCTTCGGAGGTGTCACACAGTGAGTGCTGTGCGGGGCGTGTAAGCGACGAGCACGTTTCCTTTGCATGTTTCCCATCACGTGTTCTACTGTTACTCGGCCTCCTTACTCCTCGACGATAACCAAACACAAACCGTCTCCCTCCCTCCGACCGAGGTTCAAACATTTCTATATAGGCTCAGTACACTCCTTTATACTATATCAAATCATTTGAATGCCTAACCTGTGAGACTATAAACATTCTCTGAGCTTATGTACCTAATTCAATACAAGCTATACACTTTCCCTCCATGCTGTTATTTTTATCAGTCCATTGGACACTGTAAATATCCTACTCTGCGAGTTGTCGTCCCAAAACTTTTCCCTCTTTTTCCGTCCCTCTCCTGTGCCCCCCCTCCCCCAAACACAGTGGCCCCCCCGAGAAGAAGATGGGCATCAAGGCGTCCAATACGGCCGAGGTCCACTTCGAGAACGTGCGCGTGCCCGCCAACTGCGTGCTGGGCGAGGTGGGCGGCGGCTTCAAGGTGGCCATGAACATCCTGAACAACGGGCGCTTCGGCATGGCCGCCGCCCTCTCTGGCACCATGAAGGGCGTCATCGCCAAGGCGGTGAGCGGACGGCCACTCCTCCTCTCCCTTCTTCGTTCACTCCGTTTTCCGTGCCGTGTTCGTTCATGCGTTTACCGGAGGAAACTCTGGATCGTGGGGGTTCTTGAGCGAGAATTTTTTGGAAACATTTGTAATCATTCATCATTTTTCCATCCAGTCAAATACGCTTATGAAACAATGTGCATATTGGGCATCCTCTAATCCAACTTGTCTCTGAGAAAAAAGAAACTTTTTTTTTAGTCTAACGTCCCACTGTTCACATTTCTACTTCTTTGCCTCCCAACAATGTGCACCCTTTTTCCACATCCTATTTTACACCGTTGACATGGGAAACTCACCTGCCTGCTTCACATCTAGACTTGCAGTTTGGGGCTGCTTCCTTGTGTAGGTTTCTTTTGGTGGTCTACAGCAGTTCTCTTTTCTATATACATATATCACACAACTACATATAATGGGATAGATAAGAGAGTCGTTGTCAACAAATGCATTCCCTTTTTGAGTAAGTCGGTCTGTTAGGCAAGTCTGTTTCCCTTGTGGTCGTTCGATATTTCAAACGTACTGTGTGGTTTCCTAGCCTCCGTAGATTGATTAGATAACAGAGTTAGCATTTAACTTCCTCTGAAAAGTAGGGCTAGAAAAAATATTTCCCGACAACAACATGCAACAAAAACACCAGGCTATGGTATTGGTTTGTCCCTGCTAGACTTAACTTTCAATGTGATTTCTTTTTTGTAACAATTTGGCACACGATCCAAAGTGTTTTTGTAATGAGGTCCCGTCGGTCTGTCTGTCTGCCTGGCAGGTTGACCACGCCGCAAACCGGACCCAGTTTGGCAGCAAGATCCACAACTACGGAACCATCCAGGAGAAGTTGGCCCGCATGGCCATGATGCAGTACGTCACCGAGGTCAGTCAGCCATGCCACTGTCAAAGCCAGTTCGATGGGCACGCTGCAAACTCCACGCTGCTCTGGGATCTGCCCGGGAAACGTATTAAAACGGGACAAATGACATGTCACGTGCATGCAATATCAGGTGCCAACTCCTAAATCGCTATTTTGTCTGTACGCAGTCAATGGCCTACATGGTCAGTGGCAACATGGACAGTGGATCAAAAGACTTCCAGATAGAAGCGGCCATCAGTAAAATCTTTGCTTCAGTGAGTTCTTTGTTTTTTAAATTTCCTTTCCTTGGAATTCTCCTTCAGTGTAAAGTAGTTCCTAAATAAGTTGTAATAAAATGTTGTGTGTGTGTGTGTGTGTGTGTGTGTGTGTGTGTGTGTGTGTGTGTGTGTGTGTGTGTGTGTGTGTGTGTGTGTGTGTGTGTGTGTGTGTGTGTGTGTGTGTGTGTGTGTGTGTGTGTCCATAGCTAATTGCTTTTAAGTAAACGAGGTCTGTGTCCGTTAGCGGCACACTCTGCGAGGCATGGGAATGTTGTTTAGTGTTTAGGAAGGTTCAGCAGGAAAGAGGAGAGATGAGTGATGCTATTCTGGAGTAACTCCTGTCCCTTGCTAACCCCAACACACCCCTGCTCATCTGACTCAGAACCCTTATCGGCCACTTCCTCAATTATCTACAATGTGGCGCACGTGCAATGCAATGTTAAATCGAAGATGGACATATTTATAAACGATGGTTGATATATTTTCTTAAAAAAAAAGCCTTCAAACTGTGTTTGGCACATTTAATGAAGGGGCGCTATGTATTCTTGCTCAGCTTAAAGGGCACTGGTAGGGTGCAGTCCATCATCAGGGACTATCAAACATGGAACTTGCTATTTCAGCAGGAAGCATGGTTTTGTTCTTTTCAAGGGCCCATCGAAAGATTCAATTGGTTTCAAGGAAGGGCGAAATGCAAAACATTCCCACACAATCAAATTTGTTTTAAAAGTCCCTTAAGGACACAGCTGATGAAAAAAACTAAGTGGTGAACCAAACCAGCAGCAGTGGCCTATATAACGTACTACAGCATGAGAACAGTTACAAGGTCACACATCTCATTCTCAACGTTTTTTACACCCTACCATATAAAGTGTTGGGGAAATAAGAACATGATTCCAACATAAAGTATTGTGTGAAAGTGAATATATTGTTTTGCCTATGTCTTCGCACCATGGTAGGATACCCCAAGTTATGCTAGTGGTTGTGTGAATGTGCATGTTCATGTAAGTGGCATTAATGCCCACGACGCTTGCCTTTCTACAAAAACGCAGTGTCAGCACTCTTCGCAAGCAGCCAGTGTAAGCCCTGGACAAAACAGCTCTGCACTTCTCCAGTGAAGTCTAGCTAAGAGACCAAGTCTACTCGAGGGACTTGAACTCAAGCAAGCTCCAATGAAAAACTATTTTCAATAGAAAACTCTTGGGTGTGGGGTGGGGCTGAACAATTTATAAATTTCAAATTGAAATTGCGATTTAAGACCATACAATTAGCACATTTGCCCAAAAAATCATAAATGTAGCATCTTTAGTGATCGAACCCTCATACAGTCTTAATTTATACAAGGCAAATAGCAACAAATCTAGAAACATATGCAGACCATCAAGGAAAACGAGCAATCTTTGAAACTGTAATTTATTTCCATGCATTCTGCTCAGAGTACTCGTGGGTTGGAGCAGTCAGCTCTCTCTCCTTAGCTTTCTCTTACACAGTGCTCATGTAGCCAGTGTTTTGGGCAGGAGATAATTTACAGAAAGGTTCTATTTTCTAAATTTGTTTACTTACTTTTGTTAACTTGCTTAACAGTGACCGTTTTTGAGACAATAGTTCTGTCTGCTTGCGCTACTACTACCATTCTGTGACAATAAAAAAAACATTGTTAGCCTATTCATTGTTGAAATTAATTCATATATTTCTAGATCTCATCCTTGCACTAAAGGAAAGAGGAGATAATATTTTGATGGTATCTCAGGTGGTAATGCTTCGTATGTTTTAAATACTTAACACAGTGAATGTTGATGAACTGAAGCTTTACTTATGAAAAAATATGTATATCACAAATCAAATCGCTATCCCTGTAACTGTCGGAAAAATCGCAATTAGGTATTTTCCCTAAATTGTTCAGCCCTAGTGTGGGGCTTAGAAGAAAGGCAGATTGGGGCCTTACACTTCATAAGACATGACCTGGCCAGTCGTCAGTACCAGTCCAAGAATAAAGGTGAGGAGGGTAAATAAAGAGTTGACCTCCCAACTGATTAAAATCTGGTACGAGACATATTTTCATTCTACTCAGGGTAGACAAGAGTAGCTGGCAGTTCACTTGACATATAACAACACAAAAAAACAACAACTATGTACTATCCTACAGCAAGAAACGCAGTGTCTGATCACATGCGATGTAGATTAAACACCAGCCGGAAACCGGGATTTACACAGAAATTCAAACAGGGCAGAAACCAAAACACTGAAACCACTAGCTGCTGCAGCCATTGTCAGCATGGGTGGGTTAAGGAGCAGCACTGGCCAGGACGGGAGCGATATCACATGGACAGGAAATCCTATTCGCACAGAACCTCATTCTCCACTGCCCAATGCGGGGTTGTGATCTTAACACACCTCACCACTGGGGTGTTTGTGTGTGTTCATCAAAGATTGGGCCTCTGAGGGATGAAAGTCAGACCAAACCGGAGCAAGGTGTGTGTTGTGTCAGCCTTCACTACTTGACCTCCGCAAACAAGGAGCGCTCTGGCAGCCAGAGCCATGGACGTGCTCCAATAGGAAGCATCTGGAAGGACACACCAAGAGGGGCTCTCCATCTCCATCTGTTCCCTACTCTCCTGTAAATCTACCTGCAATCTGGCCGCCTCATTGCAAACTGAGAAAGTGTGTGTCCTTTCGAGCGCACGTCCATAGAGGTAGACGTGAACGTTCTCACATGCGCTCGGATGTCCGGCTTGGATCGTTTTCTCTAAGCCAGTATGCCAGCAATAGGCCAATAATAACATAATACAACAACATCCTATAATTAACTTTCTAATGGCTAAACAATATGGCCACGATACACAAACACCGCACTACCCTCTTTAGCTGTGGGTTAAACTGCAGCATTAAACAAAGATGGTAACCACAAAACACAAAGATTCAGAAAAAATCTAAGATCAAATCTCTTACAGCAAATGCAAAAGCTCAGAATTGGTTGTGTTTGTGTGTGTGTGTGTGTGTGTGTGTGTGTGTGTGTGTGTGTGGGGGTGGGTGGGTTGGTAAACATACCCTTCTTTTGAGACGGTCCCTTTCTTTTAGTGTAAGTGTATCTGCCTTAGCGATGACAGGGACAATGTTGACCTTACTGTGGATGGCCTTCATGAACTCCACATCTAACGGCTTTAAACTAAGGAGAGAAAGAGAATAATAGAGTGAGACAAGAGGAAGAGATAGACAGAGAATAAATAAAAAACAATCTGCAAAAGAAGCAATGTTGACCATAAACAAATTAAGAACATGGTCAGAGTGTCTTTACCCGTGTCCAAATGGAGATATGAAGTAGAAGCAGCAATGCACCCTGTTGTCCACAATGTGTCTGCGGTTTAACCCACTCTCATCATGAAGGTACCGCTCAAACTGGTTGTCAATGTATTGGATGATGGTTTTGAAACTGGAAAAGCACACACGGGCACGCGCACACACACACACACACACACACACACACACACACACACACACACACACACACACACACACACACACACACACACACACGCGCCCAAAGAAAGTCAATCACAGGGAGTTAGTTGATTGTTGAATTCTTCTTACATTTGAAGTCAATTACTAAATTACTACCTGTTTGATACTTCCATACACCACTCTATCAAGCATTTTAAAGCTACAACAATCCCTAGAAACACACATTGTATTACATTCTCCAATTTACAACATTGGTTCCATAGTAACTGACGAGGACATTAAGAAATTAGGGCCCTTGAGGACGTTGGGACGCGTCATTCCATCACCTATCTGAATTGTCCTCATGTATTGCTTCCTGCTGGGCCAGCAGGCGTGGTCAGGGTAATTAGCCAGGCGCCTAGCTTCCATCCATGCTAACCCCAAAGTCAAAACTCCTGGCTTCCTTTTCAGTAACTTCCCTCCCACCTTTTTGTTATTCACAGGGTAGCTCTGATCTATCCAAAAACCCTCCTTGCATGAACAAATGCTTGACTTCTTGGAAAACGACGTGATGATTATTTGCTGGCAGAGAAAAACGGAGAGAAACAAGAGGAAGATTGGGCTGTTTTCCTCGGACGTTCTTTCTCTTTCAGTCTTGCTAGTTGAGGGGAGTATGTGGACCCAGAGGCCCAAACAAACACAGCCATGTCAGGACAATCAACAGGAAAGGGACCCAGAACCCGGAGGAGGGGAGTGGCTGTACACGCACTATGGCATGAATGCACACCCACCCACTCCCAAAATCATTTTCACACATACCACCACACACATCAAAAAGAAATGACAGCGGGGAGGGAGTTAGTACCTGGTGGGGAGAAAAGGCAAAGGAGAGAGAGAGAGAGAGAGAGAGAGAGAGAGAGAGAGAGAGAGAGAGAGAGAGAGAGAGAGCGAGAGAGAGAGAGGGATGGAGTTAGTGGGGAACAGACAGTCAAGGGACTGAACTTAAGCGAACCGGATGGAAAATGAAGCGACACGTTTCTCACCACCAACATTTTAATCAACCCCCCCGTCCTGTCCCCAACCAGTGCACGCACGCACACACACACAATCACACACATACCAGTCCTGGCTGTTTATAGCATCTCCGTATCCAGGCGTGTCGACGACAGTTAGCCGAAGTTTCACTCCTCTCTCCTCGATCTCCACTGTCGACGCCTCGATCTGCACAGTCCTCTCAATCTTCTCTACATGGTGTGGGAGAGCGAGAAGGATGAGTAAAGCAAGGGAGGCACGGGAGGACCGCTGATACTAAGAAAGGTTTTTCTTAATTCTATGGTAATGGGAATATCTAAGGTCATGGCCAAGCCACTACTCACAAAAACAAGACACTTATGAAACAAAATAGAGACCCTCAGGCCTAAAAATAGTGGATGGCCTCTAATGCATTATAGTATGTGGATAGACTATATAAGCTCTTAATATCAAAACTATTCTAACTTTTTAAATACAAAACAAGGAAGGGGTTACACATGACTTAGGCAATAATCAAAGTCATAAGAGCACTGGGGTCTTTTGGAGAGCAAAGCAAAATGCATTCCCAACATTCTTGTAGAGGTAATACCACAGACACAGGGCATCAGACATTTTTCCATTATTAGAGAGTGCTTGAGTGTGTGTGTGTGTGTGTGTGTATGTGTCTAACCTGCAGCTCCAGGGATGTAACGTTCAGGGTAGAGGTCAGTAAGAAACAGGCTGTTGATCAGTGTGGACTTCCCCAAACCAGACTCCCCTAGAAAAGGCAAAACAATATAGCTGTTATATGAGCATGTATGCCCATTCCCGATGTTACCCTGATTACCTTAACATGACATGTCAATATGTGATTACCCACCCACAACCATCAGGGTGAACTCAAAGCCCTTCTTGACTGACTTTCTGTGGACCTGGTTGGGAAGGTTGGCAAATCCAACATAACCAGCAGCTTCAGGGAACTAGACGGGGCAAAAAAAAAGTATGAGACGTTTCTTTGGGTTACTACATGATGTTATTCTATAAGCATAAATTGTAGTAAGTAAGTAACCTGCACACAATAACTACAATATGTGAACCTACAACTATCAACAAAGAAAGATATTTCATATTTTATTGTGGTAACCTCTCTGGAGGAATTTCAGTTGTCCAAATTTTCTATGGGTTTTCTAACGGTAATTTCACGTATTGTGGGTTCACATTGCATTGCTCACACAGTCCTGTTTGCGGATCTACAGACATTCAGTGCACACAGTGAGTGTAGAACTTATTAGCCTCAATCGCATCATATCATAAACAAAGTCTATCCAATACCTGCCCCACCATCAGCTTGACTGTGCGGCGCGCACCCCTAAATGAAAGGGAGTGGGAACATTTCACATTTAGGCCTAGGGCTAGCTAGCTAGCTAGCTGTCTAACATGTAATCCCTGAATATGTCACAAAAACAAAATTAAGCAATGAGCAAATGTTTTCCTTGAGTTAACCTGTTAAGGATAGTTAGATGGTTACCGCTGTATGATTATCACCGTGTATGGTATAAAATGCCTAGGCGAGTGAAATTCAGGAAATGGCCTTGCATTTGTCCCCTAAAATCTTCTAAGGGACACCCGTCCCATATTGGACCCCTGGGAATCTGGTCATCCTAGTGATGTGCAATCCATGCTGAGGTAGTCTGATGTCTAAACCCCCTAGTATAATTGCTGTACCAGGATCAGCTTTCTCACCTTTCCTTTCTCTACAGATTGAGACATACTGGTCACTGCGTCTGGGTGGCTGTACCTGCAAGGAGACAAAGGTTTTATGTAAGAACCAATTTAATATAATAACTCCCCTTGAAAGACATTATTATACATTATGGCACGCCTGGTCACGGTGTTAGATGACTACATTACTAACCATGCTGCATTACAATGCGTTCCTTTATTAAGACCTTCACCACCACCACTCCAACAAAGCACAGATTCAATGCCCCTGTAGGAGTCAGTCGGATGTATCATTAGCTAGAGTGACCAGCTGTGGTTGATTATAACTTCTAGAGTACTCAACGCTGCCCTCTTCATTCAGTCACTCACTCACCCTCCCTACTGCCATTAAGGTTCAGCATTTGAATGTGAGTATTTTGTTGGACAACACACGTACATAAACAAAACTGCGGAAGTAGCAGAAAGAGCCGGGCAACAAAATATTTTCCAGATATCAATATACAGTACAGTAAAGCATTTAGACAGGCTTTCCCCAAGCGGCTCTCTTCCTCTATGACTCCGTACAGATGATGACAGAGTAAAGAGAATACTTTATCAACTGGTGACATAATGACTGCCGGAGTAAAAAGCACTTTGGGTGGAGTGTCTGCGTGTTTCGGCCTATATATGCAATGTGCATTGAATCTAATAAAAAGTGAAAACTTGTTGACACATGAAGTATGACAAATATAGCCTAAGTAAGAGACAGGCACTGCTTAAGGGAGGAGGGAATATGTTTTAAACTTATCAAACTTTTCCAGTACAAAAAACAACAACCTCATCATCATAAAAACAATTTATACATCTTTATCTATATTTTCCCTGAGCAGGACTAAATTATGATTTTCATGTAATGGCTAAACTAAAACGGTGGATACTAAACACCTTTTCAAGTTGCTGAGCGTTTGAGTTAGTGCCAGGGTATTCTGTCCACTACAGTGTGGGCAGAGATTTCTTACTCTGAAAGGCTGATTTCATCGTGCCCACATAGAGAACAATGGCAGTTTATCACACTGGTTCCTGGAGCCTTGCCTCTAGATAGATGACTATTCGTCTGGGGGTTGAGGTAGCTGGAAGAACACGCGCCACATACAGGGCTGCAATAAGGCTCTACCACAGAAGGGACATGCAATCTTTGGGGTAGGAAAGGGCTGCGGTGACGGCAGTAGCCAACAAACCAGACCTGGACAGGCTCAAAGACTGATGCCTTTACTTTCCAAAAGGAAATTGTCACAACATTAAACGGATCCAAAACAAAGTCACATTCATGAACCTTTTGCTAATGGGAGAATCCTTCAGAGT
Source organism: Galaxias rostratus (assembly GCA_036024795.1). Taxonomy (NCBI): domain Eukaryota; kingdom Metazoa; phylum Chordata; class Actinopteri; order Galaxiiformes; family Galaxiidae; genus Galaxias; species Galaxias rostratus. The sequence continues at coordinate 2,529 of JAVQJS010005884.1, read as the reverse complement.
AAAAAAAATATTTTTAAGGAGAGCCCTGTTACTTGAAGTAAGAAATAGAAAACGTTGTTATTTACTATTTAAAAATTAATTTAATTATTTTTCATGCCACACATGTTTATGCACACACAGACTAACATTATTCCAGCCTGAGTACTGTGCGAACCAGCATTAACACAGCAACAGATTCATTAAATAGTTCCATTAACGCTGCAGTAATAACACCAAGACATAACCGCAGGGGAGACAGGCAGGAGGCCACCGATTAATAATGGCCACTTAATCTGCCTGGCTTCTGTTCTGAGACCCACTTACAGCATAGCACGACGACATAAACAAACACTACTACTACTACACACAGCTATTAACAGGCGTGATCTGGGAGAGATTAAACGGATCTGGGCCCAGAGGAAAGAATGCCACTTTGCTAAAGCCAAAGACTTGGCATGTGAGGTGTTTAGAGTTGATTTATGAGTTGGAGTAATGCCATAGAGGGTCAGAAGAGGAACTTTTCACCTCGTTGGCAGAATTACCTGGGGGATCCACCTAACCTTTCTGTGGAAGCTATACTTTCTGCTCTTACTGGAAACTGGGAGAGACAATTGTGGTGCAGCATATTATGGCGCTCTAATAGAAAAACGATGAGACTAGTAACATAACAGCATCGGTCCTCAACTTGTGCAACGCCTCACCTGATTAGTAAAACATGTACAAAGCGAGGTTCGGCGCGCACACACATATTTACCCAAAGCCGTAAGGTACCAGCGCTAGTGTGTACCAACAAGACGTGTTGTACTTTGAGGGCTTGGTCTTGAGCCTTACCACTCAATGAAAGCCAAAAGCTAGAAAAGTTAACAATAGGCAAAACAAAAGCCTTTCAAACCAAAGAGAAACCAGCAGATTGCTCATAACACACACACACGCGCGCGCGCGCGCGCACACACACACACAGGATGGACCTTTTATAATAATGGGGACCATGCAGGAAATTACAGAGAAATACACAGGATCTGATAGCAAGACACAGTTATCATAACTTAAGTTTCACATGGCCACTGTATTGCCGAAATTACAAGATAGGGTCATGTTCGACATGATATATGTGTTCCTATTGAAAATGTCGATAATAGGCCTATTCAAAAAACAGTATTAGTAACGCCATACGGCACACAGTTAATATGGGGGCGGGGGCGGTCAATTATACAGGAATTTGATGTTTGAAATTAAGATAGCAGAATTTGCACTCTGCCATAGGCTGAGTTGGGAATATGCCTTTAATTACATTGACTAAGTTTGACAACTGATAGGGAAAATAAATTTATAGAAAAGGAAAATTATGAATCTGTCCGTAGTATTAGAAGCTTTCTGTAATTTTAAACTCTTTGTCCACGCCTAGTTTGAAGCCTATGGTGGGCAAACAACATTACAACACATCAAAATAGTACAATACACGAAGACTTAACTCGGTAAATTAAGCCCAAAATCGGTAATAAATACGTTTACCATCATCATCATATTGAAATCAAACCAATAAATTAAGATTTAGCAAAGCTTCACTGACAGTTTGATCTTAAATCTGTCAAACGTGAGCATGCAACAGTTGCTTCCTCGATAGTAATGCTACCCCACGACACCAGTATAAATACCTCTTCTAATTGTAGGTTGACCTTCCTTAAGGCACATAACGAATGTTAAGACCTGTATTTCTGATTCCTTACCTGTGTTTATATTTAGAATAAATAACTAGAAGTAAATGTTAAGTCGTATCTGTTGTCACAGCCCAGGAAGGGATTCCCCGGAAACTCCAAACTGAGATTCCGCCCCTGTAATTACAATTTTCACCGGTAGGAGTCTAGACATATTGCATGGACTTCAGATCCAACATTGCCGAAGTTAGGTTGATTCGTACCAGGATGAGCCAATTATGTTGCCCTGTGCTAAAAAGTTTGTCTGTCTAGATATGCTTTTGTCTGTAGTATCTGCTGCACACATCACACATACACACACACACTGTCTGTTCCCCACTAACTCCATCCCTCTCTCTCTCTCTCTCTCTCTCTCTCGCTCTCTCTCTCTCTCTCTCCTCACTTCAATGAGTACTCAATGTTAATAGAATAACATAGATAGATTCCAAACCTCTAGGTATCCCTTCAGGTTTGTAGACAGAAAAGACATAGCTTATTTACACAGCTTATTTTCTCTTATTCATTTTAGGAATAGCAAGTGCGTTGCCTATACTGATCTGGGTGATTCTGAACATGCATTGATTACACGCCTCCATGCGCCTCGAGTTTTACAACTTTTTGAGATGGACCGGAGGCTAACTTTATTGTCTTTCTCCTATTTGGCAATACGTCTGAGGGGGGGGGGGGGGGGGGGGGGGGGGGGGGGGGGGGGGGGGGGGGGGGGGCGCGGGGGGGGGGGCCGCGGTGTAGTCCCCGAAGCTGGATCGATAAAGCCCTTACCCTGCAGATAGATGAGACACATGGGGTCTGTGTTGAAATATGGGGTTTTTCTGGTTGTAAACGCTGACGTGCTGAC
>JAVQJS010005877.1:0-16388 GCA_036024795.1 Galaxias rostratus | reverse complement strand
AGAGTGTGTGTGTGTGTGTGTGTGTGTGTGTGTGTGTGTGTGTGTGTGTGTGTGTGTGCCAAAACGTGCATGTTTTGTATAAATGCTTCTGATAAGGACAAACTGAAATTTGTAAATATTACGAAAGACTATTGTTAAAGTAACTAATAGTTAACTAACAAGTTATCTAAGATATTTTGGCAATATAACAAAATACTGTGTTGTTATGCAATGTTGTGTACTATAATGTTATGTTACACTCAGGGAAAGTAATACCATGTCAGGGACAATTCATATTTCAGTGTTTATTAGATAATAGTGGGATAATACTGTATTGTAAATTACATTGAATATATTACAGTTTCATCAATAAAGACAAAAATATTTCAAGTTTTATAAATTCAGTTTACAACGTCTTATTCTATACTGCCCTCAAGTGTTCATTAAGTGCAACAAAGTGTGGAGATAGGTATTGAGACTTCTGGCTCAAAATTAAAGTAAACTTGTTATTTCAAGACATGTATGGCTATAGTGACAGTGTACAGTTTATAGCTGTACTGGTTTCACTTTCAATGCTTTAGAAAGAATTGTTTTATTTTTATATTTATTCTAACCTCTAGGTAATGACCATGCATAGTGTCCGTCACTAGAGAATGAGCATAAGCATCTGTAATCGGTGAGTATTCCTGTGTTGTTTTTTATAAAAGCAACATAAATGTAGCTTTCAAAGAAATCTTATGTAGGACTTAACTGTGTTTTAACAGTAATTATATAGTAATGGGTTATGATGTATTTTGCACTAGTTCTTTGTGACTTTACTTACTACCCAACATCCTGTGATTTATTCACATTTGCATTAATAATTATTACAAGGCATTATTCGACCAAATGTGACAGAAATGTAGCCTTATATCAGATGATGCTTCTGAAGACTGTGCCGCGATTGATTTTGACACTGTTGAATTTAAGTGTTTCTCCAGTCCAGCGCTGCTTCATTAGTTAATATATAATCGAGTTCATAGTGCAAAGATTCTTTCCAAACTAGAGATCAACTTTCAACCACTTGTTGAGGATTTTGTCTGTACTTGGCTTAAACATTGGACTTTGTCAGAGTAAGTTAACATTACACGCGTAGGATGTTGTTAAATATATGAAATTGATATTCCTAATGTTATATGCAGTTAAAGCATAGTAAAAGGATTTACATATTCAGTATAGTTCTACAATCAAAATGTTTCCCTTTCATCATTTGAAGTTTAGGAAATGACTCTAGTAGGAATCATTCTTAGGGCACAATGTTTTACAACCATTGCCCACATTAATGCTAAAACCAAACTACAAAATGAGTGCTGATTTACAATTATGATCCATTGCAGAGAGTGTGGCCGCTGCAAAGACATGGCTATGGTATGCCTTACTGACTTTGAGCAGTATGCAAAGGAGCATCTCTCAAAGGCCACTTGGGACTATTACGCAGCTGGAGCGGACGAGTGTTGCACTAGAGACGACAACCTGCTTGCCTACAAAAGGTACCGTCTCCGAGTCTCTGACAGCCATTCATCTTGTCCACAGGACAAAGTACAGCATGCTGCCCACTCTGTGAAACCTATTCACAATTATACCGACCACACTGGGCGTGGGTGCATCCTGATTCCGATCCGATTATACATTTACAAAAGAGCAGATGTGTCTGGAACACAATTTTAGCAGAATTGCCTCCGTGACCAATCCAGTTCTTGGCTTTGTGAGCACTAGGAAACCATCCTCCTGTTCTTTGCATGAGTAAAATGTGTATGAGTCAGCGCATGATGCAACATAATGAAATACATTGATACATGCAGCTGTTCACTAATTATGTACTGCATTTCCATACCAATCAATTCTCACCAATTTCAGAATCCGTCTGCGGCCCCGTGTTCTACGGGATGTGTCAGTGAGCGACACCAGGACCACAGTGCTGGGCACTGAGATCAGCTTTCCTGTGGGAATCGCACCCACAGCTTTCCACTGTTTGGCCTGGCATGACGGAGAGATGGCAACAGCTAGGGGTGGGTCAGGGGCCGTTCAATTTCTAGCATGCAAATACAGAGTGTGTTGGATTAAACGGAAGGCTTTGAACGCTGGACGATATCTGACAAAGACTCTTGTCTACAATGTTCCTCAGACACTAGATGAGTGTATAACCTTACAATTGCTACCAGCAATGAGAGATGGATAGAAAAACACAAACACTTGTTTTAAAAATCTGAATTTTTTATTTTTTTTTACTGATTTCTCGCTCTTTACAGCTACGGAGGCAATAAATACCTGTTACATCACGAGTACTTACTCGACCTGCTCGGTGGAGGAGATTGTGGCAGCGGCGCCCAACGGGTACCGCTGGTTCCAGCTCTATGTGTATCGCGACCGCAAGCTGTCAGAGCAGATCGTTCACCGTGTGGAGGCGCTGGGATACAAGGCCTTAGTCCTCACAGTTGATGTCCCATACACTGGGAAGCGCAGGGACGACATACGCAACCAGTTCAAACTGCCACCCCACCTCAAAGTTAAGAACTTTGAAGGAGTCTTCCAAGTAAGCACATGTTTTTCATCACAAACCTATCAATCAAACAACTGCAATCACTCAAATATTTTTATCTCGTTCAAACTACTTCATTGATGGGTTTTTTAATCAAGCAATCTATCAAAATGTTTTAAAGTGAGAATAATTAGTTAAATTCTTTCCAAAGGAAGAGGCTGCCAGCTCTGAAGAGTACGGCATCCCAGCCAACACCTTGGATCCCTCCATTAGCTGGAAGGACGTCTGCTGGCTGCAGGGACTCACACGCTTGCCAATTATCATCAAGGGTATCCTGACCAAGGAGGACGCCGAATTGGCTGTGGAGCATGGCGTCCAGGGCATCATCGTGTCAAATCACGGGGGACGCCAGCTTGACGGAGGCCCTGCCTCGGTAAGAACAGGTCTTATGGACAGATGTACACCACACACAACATGTTTATTTCATATTTAGACAGTTCCCTCTCAACTGCTTGTACTGTAACCATGTGCCACAGTAACAAGTTTAAGAACATGTTTGATGATTGAGGACTTTATGGTTGATGATTCATTAAAGTTAAACTACATTTAAAGTCAAAGTAATAGTAAAATAAACAATTTTTTTTATCATTATTGCGTTCAGTACAAGACTTTAATTCGGCATAGACTGGCTTGCTTTATTTAAGGTGTTTTTCTCTGGCTCTGCTACCATTCCCCGCAGATAGATGCTCTGTCAGAGATTGTGGAAACAGTGCAGGGCAGGCTCGAGGTCTACGTGGACGGAGGCATCCGCACAGGCAGTGACGTGCTGAAGGCCTTGGCACTGGGGGCCAAGTGTGTGTTTGTTGGCAGGCCAGCCGTGTGGGGCCTTGCCTACAAGGTAATGACAACAATGATGTTTGTGTCAATTTATTCAGACTTATGAGACGGGCTGAGGGAAAGACGAGTTATGAAATGTAATATGGTTTTGTATTTTTTTGAATATATTTCAGATTATGAATGAAGTTTAGTTTATAATCTGTAATTTGTTTTTTGGGGGGGGGAGATTGAATATGTATCTTTGTATTGTTGATTTTGATGTTTAATTTTGGGACTCAAGGGTGAAGAAGGTGTAAGACAAGTACTGCAGATTCTAAACGATGAGTTCCGCCTTTCTATGACGCTATCCGGTGAGTCAAAGTTCCTTTTTTTCCATTAGTAAGACGGAGCACACCCTTTATTTTATAACTCTAAACACCTCCTTCCATTTACTATATATCGTACTGTATACTGAATTATATTACTAATTGTGTTAAAACCTCAGGTTGCAGAAACGTAGCTGAAATCAACAGGAATCTCATCCAGTTTTCCAGACTGTGAAAAGATGAGTCAACAAGACAGCAATACTGTGACTGCACTATAACCAATATACAATAAGCATAATGATTATTGTTTCACTGAAGATTTTAATTATACATTTGATCATATTAATGACAAGTCGAAAAGTAACCTAATTAACTTATCTAGAAACTTCTTTAACCATTCACAGCAACGTGTCACATAATGACATTCTTTAAGTCTTGTGGTGTCTGCAAAAGTTTTAATGGATAATGGCCGATTACTTCCATAGACATGAGTGAGAGCATTAGTAATGAGTGGAAGATAGACGTTAACATGGTGAGCTTGTAAGTGCTTCTGACAATGGCTTTATTTTGTATCAGAGAAATCCATGAATCCTTATGAAAAGTTAAACAGTTAAATTATCTTGTCTATTTTGAATGGATTGGTTCCTTTGCTTTCACAGTTGATTTTATATATGGTTGAATTCCTGCTTTAGCGAGGCAGTGCTGGTCCTGAATCTAAGATTGCTTACACACTCATTAGTTTATTCACATAAACTTTGTTTAAAACTGTTTTTTTTTCTTCAAAACAGTCACTAGATTGGGGGAGTGAAAGGACCAGCACACTGACTCAACTAAGCTCTAGTGCAGCCTGAAAAGGTCAAATTGGATCATATTATAGCATTTTGTAACTAATATATGCACAATAAAAAGTTGAACTTCTGTCGTGAACTTCTTCCAACTGTCTTGCTATTCGAATGTGCTTATTTACTTTCAGTATAAAATCAAACAGAAATTAGATTTGCATGTCCTAAATCACTATCATAGAGTAATTGATAAGAGGGCAAACAGGCACCTGAAATTAGACAGAATTTTTTAAAATATTAAAAAGTTTACTTGCCAAAGGGAAAGATTTAACCTTAATATAACAGTTACCGTAGTTAAAAAAATCAACATTTGCCCTCTTTACCACTTGAGGGGCGGTGAGTGTTAGGATCTGTGTAGATAAATGAATGCGAATGAAACCCAGAAGCAGAACTAACACAGGAAGTGTATGAGGTCTTTGTCAAAGTAGACAAAGTGTTGTGCACACTGTCAGTGTTTCAAGTCCGTGCTATCCAGCTGCTGTTGAAGGAGCCATTTTGCTGCTCTGTGAGCACCTGTCAGTTCGCTGGTGCGGGTGAGGGATAACGCTGCACACTGGAGGGGGGCCGTAAAGTGAGTTTGTTGAGACGAATCACATCAAGGTAGGTTATTTAACATCTAGTATATTGTATATGTGGGTGCACAAAGTATGGTGATTTTGTTCCAAATCAATGTGAACACAATCAGAAAACAGTTCAAACCCATGAGGAAACAACGACCAGAACCACTTAGGATCATGACAAAGTATGTTAATCAAGCTTATTTACAAAAACCTAGTAGCCGACCTGTTTTTGTTCTGACTTCTGATTGTGAATGATAACGGCAGTTATGAGCCCCAGTTCCTTATATGTAAAAACAAGTTTTTTATTTAGGGTAAACATCTAAATGTATTTCTTCTGTACTTGATAGTCAAATAAAAATGATGCAAAAACCTTACCTTCATCTCACTACAGGAATTCACTGAGGGCGGATCACAGTCCAGATCCTCCAGCAGTAAACCCCATGGGGTGAGTGACTTGTAACGATATAAAGATCCTAGTCAATGATGAAACACTGCTTCAAATAATAATAACAATAATAATAATAATACAAATAATAATAATAATAATAATGTAATGGGAAAAAAATTCAAAAGTGAAGTAAAATCCCAGACAGGACTATCATCTTTCTCAGGACACAAACTGCTTAAACACACTTGTTTTCACTCCTCCGTTATACCGTGTTTTAGGGGCAACGGGGAGGATAGTGGGCCGGGGAGGCTACAACGGAGATTATCCCGCCTGGGAAGTAGACGGAATGCCCAAGCAGACAGGCCCCCAGCCCAACCAGACAGGCCCCCAGCGCAGCCTGACAGGCCTCCGGTCCAACCAGACAGGCCTCCGGTCCAACCAGACAGGCCTCCAGCCCAACCAGACAGGCCTCCAGCTGAAGCTGAACAGAGAGAAACAGAAAGACTCTCAAACGAGAGACCCTCTCCCCCAGCCCCAGAGCCTCCTGTTCCCGCAGATCAAGCCCCTAAACCGCCCAAGGTCAACATGAAGCCAAAACGGCCCCCGAAGCCAAAGATGAGGGTCTTCTGTAGCAATGAGCACGGTGCAGGTATTTTACAGGTACAACCCATTATGACCTAACAGAATCTTTCTAAATTCAGAACATAACAGTTTAGCAAGGCAAATTGTTTATAATTATGTTGCAGAGAATTGTCACACCGTACTCATATTCTGATCTGTTTTGTCTCTGATCCAGTCATATTCCATTTCAAATGTGTGATGCCACCTAATATAAGTGTAAATTATTAGAATTGCGGATGTTGAGAAAAGACCCTGTGGGTCACACAGGGACAAAACAGTCATGATACAAATTGGTCACAATCCAGGGTTTGGAACTTTTTCGAGGAGATGAGACTTTGTGTGATGTGACCTTGGTGCCTGGGGACAGCAGTGACACTTTCCCAGTACACAGAGTAATTATGGCCTCAGCCAGCGACTACTTCAAGGCCATGTTCACAGGTGAGTGACCTCATTACAGTCAGTCTCTATCTTGAGGCCAAACTACATACACAATGCAGAATATTAATTGAAAGAACACCCTAGCTACAGAGACACACTCATTACTTGCGCAAAAGTATGGCAGTCGTATTTGTCACACACTAGAAGAGGAAGCACTTTTACTCTACAACTGACCAAGGTTAAAACTTCCTCTATTCTTGCAACCAATTCAACTGAATATTTTCAAAACCTGCAACTGTAAGATAGGAAACTCACATTTATGTTTGTTATGTTTATGTTTTTCAAACATCCGTATTTGAACATAAAATTTGTGTCAAGTAAATGTATAAAAGTTTTCATGTATTTTTAGCACAAAGTGTGTGTGTGTGTGTGTGTGTGTGTGTGTGTGTGTGTGTGTGTGTGTGTGTGTGTGTATGCTTGCTTGCTTGTGTCTGTGTGTGTCTGTGTCTGTATCTAAACAACATGGAAATAAATGTATCAAATGCAGTAATAAGAAACAAACTAAAGAAATAACTGGAGGTAATGAAATAACCATATATTTGTAAAAACATATACACTGTGTATATGTACAGTATACAGTTTAGTGAATAAAAAAGTCCTCTGGCTATTGTAACACTCTACAGGGGGAATGAGGGAGCAGGACATGAAAGAAATCAAGTTACATGGAATAAGCAAAACAGGGTTGAAGAACGTCATTGACTTCATCTACACGTCTAAACTGAGCTTGAGTCTAGGCACCCTGCAGGACACTCTGGAGGCGGCTCACTTCCTCCAAGTCCTGCCTGTCCTCGGCTTCTGTAACGACCTGCTGAGCAGTGAAGTGAGACTAACATCTGACTCACTTTATTTCCACACCCGTTTCAACGCGGGTTCATTTATAGAACTTTGTACCATTTGTACAGAGTAAACACCAATACGAGCATTACGTTCAGTTGGTTTTGAAGTAACTGAAGCAAAACAAACTGTAATGCATCTCATGCCGTACATCTAATCACCCTCTGCTTTATTCCTAACAGATTACCGTTGATAACTGTGTGGAGATTGAGCGCATAGCCAGCGACATGCTACTCGATGACCTACAGGTCGGCATAGGGGAATTTGTTTGCCAGAACCTTTCTGAGCTGGAGCAGATCGGCCGTCACCTGCAGCTCTCTGAAGCTAGCTTGGCCTACGCGCTCTCCAGCGACTCCCTAAAAGGCTTCTCAGAAATGGAGCTCTATTGCATCGCTCGAGCTTGGCTCGACCACGACCCGCTGAACCGCCGCTCCTCCGCCTACAACATGATGCGCCACATTCGATTCCCTCTCATGAGTCCCGATGAGCTGATGCAGATCTCCCAGGAGGAAGCCAGCGGCGGCGACGGGGGACCCATGATGCGCTCGGAAACCGCGTGCGTCAACCTTCTGCTGGAGGCCAGCAACTACCAGATGATGCCCTTCCTACAGCCAGTCCTGCAGACCGAACGCACGAGGATACGTTCTGATGCTACGCACATCCTGGCGCTTGGAGGGGTGATGCGGCAGCAGCTTGTTGTGAGTCGAGAGCTGCGGCTGTATGATGAGGAGAGTTGTCACTGGAGGGCCCTGAAGCCCATGGAGGTACCGCGCTACCAGCATGGCGTGGCTTTGCTGGGGGGTTTCCTCTACGTTGTAGGAGGTCAAAGCACCTACGACACCAAAGGCAAGACGGCAGTGGACAGTGTGTATCGCTATGACCCGCGATTCGACAAATGGCTTCAGGTGGCCTCACTTAACGAGAAGAGAACATTCTTTCACCTGAGCGCTCTAAAGGGGAGTCTGTATGCAGTTGGGGGCAGGAATGACAGCGGAGAGATTGGTAAGGCATCACTTATGTTTCACAGTATGTTGCACAATATCTTTACTATCTGTGACTTTGGGGTGGAAATGGCTATCATTTGCGTTTTTCATCCATTTCAGACTCAGTGGAGTGCTACAATCTGAGAACCAATGAGTGGACGTTTGTGGCCCATATGCCTGAACCCCACTATGGACATGGTGGGACAGTTCACAATGACCTGATGTATGTCTCAGGTAAGATTGAAACACATGCATATATCAGGTTGCACACCAGAGCCTAAAATTACAAAAGTATTAACATTAACACTTTCACTTTCCGAGGCAAAAAAAATACTGAAAACCTTGAGTTGGACACCATTCGTTTTTAAACATTGACATGTCTCGGGAAAATTTTGTAATTTCTTTTAATAGAGAAAAGATTAGGAAATTCGTATATTGAAGCAATACATTAAAGAACACCAAGGACTTTTGTGCTGCCCTCGTTTTCTTTTTCCAATATTTGATTTAAAGTTAACACTGTAGCACTGAGTTGTTCAGTTGTTCAGTTCAGCCTCCTGGCAACATTTAAAAAGAGACTCTTTCACGCTGAGAATAGAGGAGCACATTATAATATGGGCCAGAATGGCAGGAAACACCCAAGCAGTTTGGTTTAAGTAGGTCACAACTTGTGATAGAGGTTGCCTCAACTTTCAAAATGATTCCTGTTTGTTATACATATGCATAAAACCTGGCACACCCGGCAGGCACACACAATAAATAATACAAAATAATAAAAAAAGTTTTATCTACAGATTTAGAAATAACAATGTAATAAAATAGTTATTATTTCTATATTATCCCCTTGGTACAGAATTTCCAAATGTCCAGCTTGTTCTCCACATATGTACAAACTAGGGTTTTTGATGGGGTTTTTCTAACATAGTATAAAATAAGTCTGATTTCATGAAAATTGGCTTTGTTGCGTGTGGTCAGCTGGGCTGACAAAAGACAAAATGTGAGAAAGCTCCTTTCTAGACTGTGGTCTCTGCGCCTACTCTCTAGTTCACAGCTTCTTAAGACCACATCCTTCCTGTTCAGACCAAGAACAGCCGTCATAACAGTAGAAACTAAACCGATGGTGAGAATGCACCCGACTTCTGCTGTGTGATCTCAAGATAGATGTGCATGCGATACACGCATAAAGCCATAAGAACTCACTGCTTTCTATTTTTGCAAAGAATAATTAGGTTCAAATGAAATGTAACATGAAACGCAGTGTCTTTTAGAGACAGTGTGCATGTAAAATGTAACTGAGTAAACGTTTCCTTCTGGAAGCGTTTATCTTCATCGAACGTGTCAATCCTCTTAAACCCTCCACAGGCGGTATTACAAGGGACACATTCCAGAAGGAGCTCTGGTGTTACGACTGCCACAGTGACGTGTGGAGCCGCAAGGCCGACATGATGGAGCTTCGTGGCCTTCACTGCATGTGCACTGTGGGAGATCGGCTGTACGTCATGGGCGGAAACCATTTCCGAGGCAGCATCGACTATGACGACGTGCTTGGCTGCGAGTACTACAGCCCCGAGACCGGCCAGTGGACGGCGGTTGCCCCCATGCCTCGTGGCCAGAGTGACGTGGGCGTGGCTGTGTTTTATGGTCAGATATACGTGGTGGGGGGATACTCTTGGAACAGTCGTTGCATGGTGGACATAGTGCAGCGTTACGACCCCGAGAGTGATGAGTGGGACCGGGTGTTTAATGTACTGGAGCCCCTGGGCGGGATTCGGGCCTGCACCATGACTGTGCATCTACCCGAGGGCTCTGTGGACAATGCTCAGTTACAGGAGTATCCGCTGCCCACCATGAAGAAATGACTGGTCAGAGAGCCTTCCTGACTGAGTGGGCTAAGATGACAGAGACTATATGTAGGGCTCAACTGAATGGCTTTACATAATTTCTTTTCATTAATACAGTGCTTCGCAGAAAGTTTGACTCGACATAGTAAGGTAGTCAGTTCAAACAGAAAGGTAGATCAGGAATATCGTTAATGTGCCTTGTGAGGATACAGCTTTTGCCCTTTGCAGATATATTTTCAGTTCAGCAAAGGTTTTTAAAGAATATAGGGGGATTTGATTGTAAACGTGTCTTTAAAATTCGATTAGAACCTTTGTTTTTTGTTTATTGTACTTTGCTCGATGGAAATAAAAATTTACTTTTAGTCAGTGTATTAAATTGAATTGTACATCAATCGTATTGAAACCAGACAGGCCATAAAGCACAATCTACCCCTAAGTTCACAAACATGGCAAAGTGTTGTTTAAGAGGAGAGGGATGATGATGCTAGCCTTGGCAATGACATCATCATTCTTCATCCACCGGATAAGAGTCAAGGTCAACAAAGACTTCCTAAACAACCAAAGGGTATAAAACAAAATGCTTCATGAACAAATTATGACAAAACTAAAGGACCGATCCATAACTGACTGTCAGAACTTTTATTTCCCGGTTTATTTTTGGTAGCTATAGTATTTCTAGCACATTTCTAGCAGGGTTAACAATATCAAGTTCAAGAGATGTCCAAGTATGGGCATCTCTTCCTGATTAATTGACACACTTCCTTGTGCCATAAAGCAAGTAAAACATACAAAACTGTCCAACCGTAAACAATATCTTAACATTATTTTAACAAACTTGTATAATTAAGCTATCTGTCCAACATAACCTTGACTTTTCAAATCTTTGCAGACTGTTTTTCTTGGCTTCCTGAGGACAGTTAAGCCTTGGGCTGTCCTTGAGAGTCACTTGGGAATAAAACCACCAGCGCACCTCACACCCGATCCAGTGCAACCGTTAGCTTTCTCTTTTACAACATTCAGCACAGCTACAAAAGGGAGATAACGGTACTCATGATCAAACTGGACTAACGGTAGAAAGGATAAAGGAACGAAAAAAGACAGATCACTGGATGCAGTGACTTGAGTTTTCATCTTATTTTATTTTCCAGTACTAGCACACATCTCAACGTTTGGTGAAATATATTTTGTAGGGTGTGCATTGCATTGGGTCTACCATGTCTCTAAGCGGGGGTGTGTGTGCTGTTACTGGAGCTAGTGGATTCCTAGGACAGAGGCTTGTTAGAGTGCTGCTAGTGGAGGAGAAACTCACAGAGATACGTCTGCTTGACAAACGTGTTCAACCTCAACTTGTAGAGTCTTTGGAAGGTAAAAGACCCAATCAATGCTGTTTATGAGGGTTATGTAATTCTTGTTTTTTTTTGTTGTGTTGAGATGAATAATACTTCCAATCATCCCTAATCCATGTAAGTTATTTATATATGCAAAAAAAGTATATTTGCTATCATGTGTTACTTATGTTGATTTGTCTCTTGTTAGACTGTAGAGGAGACACCAAAGTGAGTGTGTTTGAAGGGGACATCAGGGACAGTGACTACCTGAGGAAATCATGTCATGGGGTGACCATCGTTTTCCACACTGCATCTCTCATTGACGTCATTGGCACTATAGACTACAGCGAGCTGCATGGTGTCAACATCAAAGGCAAGGATTGCATTTTAAACTTAAGTGGATACAAAGTTCAAAGGTTTACATTATAGCCTTGCAGAATGTTCAATTTAAATACTTATTGGTGTTGATTTGATTTCTGAATTGACCATGTATTCATACAATTGGTTCTGAATGTAAATTATTTTAAATGTTTTTCATGTTTGCCAGGGACTCAGCTTCTCCTGGAAGTATGCATTCAAGAGAATGTGGCCTCGTTCATCTACACAAGCAGCATTGAGGTGGCAGGACCCAATCCAAAAGGAGACCCCATAATAAACGGGGACGAAGACACCGTTTATACAGTTTCTCTGAAATTCCCATATAGCAGGACCAAGAAGGAGGCTGAATGTATTAGTCTTAGAGCCCATGATGAGGTGCTCCATAACGGGGGCCGACTGGCCACATGTGCCCTCAGGCCAATGTACATCTATGGGGAGGGTTGTCGATTCCTTTTGGGTCACATGGTGGACGGAATCCGTAACAGAGACGTGTTGTATAGAACCTCAGTACCAAGTGCTCATGTGAACCCTGTTTACGTCGGCAACGCAGCGTACGCCCATCTCCAGGCCGCCCGCGGCCTTGGGGACCCCCAGAAAAGAGCTGCCATTGGAGGGAATTTCTACTACATTGCAGACGACACACCACCGATGAGCTATTCAGACTTTAACTATGCTATGATGTCGCCTCTGGGGTTCCGCATACAGGAAAATCCCATCTTGCCTATCCCGATTCTTTACCTCATACTTTTCCTTTTGGAGATGCTGCAGATGCTACTCAAGCCATTTAAGAGATTTGTCCCGCCTCTGAACAGACAACTTCTCACCATGCTCAATACCCCCTTCACCTTCACGTACCACAAGGCTCAGAAGGACATGGGCTACACACCAAAATACAATTGGGATGAGTCGCGCAAGTGCACCACGGATTGGCTTGCTTCTAAACTGCCAAAAGAGAGAGAGCAAATAGGAGCTAGGTGATTATTTCCCATTCAATGTTCATCTAACCTATTACTCTTTATTACCATGCCCCCTGAATGTATATTAGCTAATAAATGCATAAATAAACAAACATTAAACTTTTAAATGTACGCTTTTTACTGTATTTTGATTGAGACATCTGGGCCTAAATCGTTTTTATAATTGGATTGATTACGAACATCAGTTCTTCTTAATCCCTAATGCAATAAATGCCACTGGCTCTGTTCTTATGTGAGGGATTATGTTTTTATGTAAAAGCCATCTCAAAACAAGCTGCTGGATCCAGACTGGTAATGTGTTTTCAACTAATGGTAAAAGCTTATCCACTTGGCAAGCACGGGGGATGGGGGGGATTTCTCTGGCTCTGGCTCTGTCTGTCCCTGGCACAGCAATGTAAGTAACTGTCCCCAGCAGATAGACATTTGTCCCCCCTCAAAATGTTTCAATATTGAATGCATTCGTGACCTTTTAGGTATGATTAAATTGTGCAAACAATCTAATTTCAGCTCAAACAATGGCGATATGTAAACTCAACCAAAGCGTATCAGCACGACAGACCCCAAAAAACATGGAACGGATTTTCGATTAACTGGAGGCGGGTAATAAAGTTCACTATAGCTGGAATGTCTGAAGAGCGTTTTCTTGTCCCCAGAGAACAAACTATTTATTTGTAAAAGCATACGAAACGTTTACACAGCAATACGTTTATTTGCCTGGTTGTTTTTAACTTTGCATTAAGAAATATATAGGCAAAGCCAATGGGGCATTCGAGCAACCCTTCACGGGCATGTTTGATATCCTCCTGATCAGTAAAAAAGAATTGCTTGAAAACAAATTTAGCTTTGTTAAAGCAACCTATCTGATCGATGTTGAAGAGAAAGTTCCCAGCTTTGTACAAACTAGCTAGAATCACATACGATTCATGCTTTACATGTGAGACACAATTTGGGCTAAACCTCCAAAAAGAACCTGTGGTTAATTAGATTCTCTTTGGATGGAAGGGGGAGGACTCCTAGATTAAGAAGAATGTGTGCGAATATATTCTCCGTCACACACACGGTGAGACAATCAGGAGTGCACACAGTTCACTTTAGCTTTAAGCAGGTACATTTGCATTTAGGAGCACTTGGGTTAAATGGTTTGCCCAGATATGACAGACAGCTTGTTCAATTAAAATAAATCCAGTTTCAAATATCTGACGTGAAACTACTGATTTATTAGATTTTAAAAATTAATTAAAATGTGACCATTTGGGCCTAGTGTATTTTGTGTATGCAATTGTTCAAACACAGCCAATTAGCACAAAGGATAGCGTTCAAGTAATATCGTACACGTCCATGATACTTAGGTTTCTCCAGCTATTGATTGTTCAATTAACATTTATTTCTAAAATCGAGGTGCGTAAAAACATTTCATAGTTATTTGATTATACTTTAATTAAAATGTTCCACTAAAAGAACAAAGATGGCAGGAATATTTGATTAAAGTAAGATGCCCCTCAAAATAGCAAGACAAAAAATGATGTAATTGATCTTACACAGAATCACTTATTTCACTACTTCCTACAAGGCCCCACAAGGAGTCAACAACGACAATAAAAAATTGCTCCATCCATCTAAATACAGATAAGAACGTATGTCTTTGTCCTGACACTTTGTAAATGAATGCGCCCCTAATTTCCCGACTAAGGAGCCAGTGGATAACAAGGCCAGAGTCCAGAGAGACCAAAACATTTAAACAAACAGCCATTCAAGCCCACATGATGTCATCGAGGCACAGGCAGCATTCAGCACAGCGAATGACTCGCATTTAGCATTTCAGAATTTGCAAAGAGAGCTGTTCAAGAAGCTGAGACGAAAAGGGATTTGACTTATTGTGGTATGTTGGAATTAATGGGGATTGCTAGAGTAACAGAACGTCGTCAGTTTTTCAAGCGAGGAACTACGCCCAACTCCAAACTTTTTTACTGTAATCACATGTTGGTCACAATTCCAATGCCAAGCATTAAGAATTAACTCTTCTTTTCCATAGTTGAACATTTCTGTGGATTCCCAGCAGGCAACTGTGGGAATGAGTAAAGCTAAAAGGGTTTCCAGTTTTCACAAGACTAGGATTTTCCCCACTAAATAGAAACTTACAGAACTACAACGGCCAATCCGGGTTTAAACAGAAAAGTGGAGAAACTACTAAACAGCAAACCTGCAGACGACCACCTCTCCTTTAATTTTTGTATCTTTCAGAAAAAATGATGCACTGGACACTAAAAGAAGCTACTTTTCTCTGCATTTTGGCTTTTTACATCACATCAGTGGTGGTGGGTAAGTGCAATTATTTTCACATACACAATTTGTGCATGAAGATATAGCTAGTGTGTTCATTTGAAGAGAATTGCTTAAAAATTCAACAAACCAACTAGAAAACTGTGTTTTGTTTAAAAGTTTTATTAAAAGTGCAAGATATCCAAAGGGTGTTGATGTATCCGCCAAACATACATAATGTATTAGACTGAAACGGAATGCAAGTAATGCAATCGAGTAGTTTAAGAGGATAGGCCAAAGATTACATTGTTTTTCACTAACTTTCTTTCATAAAACTGTATAATTGAGGAATTTTCTTATAACAATACCTTTAACCGGCAACTTCTCTTGTGTACACAAGCAGGGGAAGACAAAGACGAAGCCAAGGAAAAATGTGCCGACTTCAACAACACCACTTGGCTGGAGTACCGCCAGCAGGGCTCTACACTGCAGGTGCAGTACCTTCTTTATACACGCAAGAACACAGACTGTGCCACCGTCTTCAGCCAGGCATCCCTGCAGGGATTCAACAACACCCCCGCTCTCTTCAACTCCACCCTCAACACAAAGATCATTGTCCACGGATTCAGGTGAGAAGCAATTTGTCTACGTAACGAAGATGGAGAGTAAAACAGGATCTATGTGTTGATATGTAGCTCACTGGCCATCTAAATGTTGAATAATGGTCATTCAAAACAACAAAGCAATGCTGCAATTGGTTGGCTACGCCTTTTGAACATAGTATACAAAATAATGTTTTTCCTATGGGTTATTACTTGTAAGTATGCTATGGGCTCACACATCTTTCACAATCTTTTTATCAATCTTCCCTATTTTTCTCACATCCCTTCTGTCTTGCAGGGCCTTAGGCAGTAAGCCCTCCTGGGTGAAGGAGCTGACCAATGCTCTTCTCCGAACAGAGAACGTAAATGTGGTGGTGGTGGACTGGGTGTATGGGGCATCGTTTGCATACAACTTAGTAGTGGAGAACTACAAAGAAGTGGCTGTTCAAATATCTGTCCTCATAAACCAGCTCCAGGTGACCACTTTCATGGTTCAACTATATTTTATGTTGGGAAAAAAAAAACAATACAGATGAAAATTATTTAAAGGTATCATTGAGAACACGTATGACATGCACAATAGCCAGGTAAATTTTTTATTTTTTATTTTATTTTATTTTATTAGGAATATGTTGGGGTGTAAATTGTGTCTTACATTGTCCAACAGAAACATGGATGTAAACTGGAGTCTTTTCACTTCA
>JAVQJS010005854.1:0-10169 GCA_036024795.1 Galaxias rostratus | reverse complement strand
CTCTCTCTCTCTCACACACACACACTAACACTCTCTCACAGAGGAATAGAGATCTGAAGGGAAATGTCTATATTTATGTTAATAGCTTTAAAAATATTTGCTTCTCCTTTTTGCTTCTTTCTGTTGCATGAAAGAGGTGTGCCGGTGTGCACATTTAGTGTGTGTTTGTGTGTCTGTATGGACTTTTATCTGTTCTTTTGCTGCTTAACATTTTGCTGAGTGAATGTTTGTAAATGCTTGAAGTGTGTGCCCAAATGTGCATAATGCACAGTGCAGTATATGAGAGAGAGAGAGAGAGAGAGAGAAAGAGAGAGAGAGAGAGAGAGAGAGAGACAGAGAGAGCGAGAGAGAGAGAGATAGAGAGAGAGAGAGAGAGAGAGAGAGAGAGAGAGAGACTGCTGCTTCAAACCCCAGTATCAGGGAGGACTGTGTTATCTCTCGTCAGTCTCCACAGTCAGTCAAACACACACAAAGAGCAGCCATTTCATTACCGACTGCCAGACACAAAACACAAAACTCCACGTGCCATCGCTGGCGTTAATCTTGTGGGATCCCCTGCTTCAACCTCCTGAGCCCATTTCCTTTTCCCGTCTTTCACATCTTGAGGGATACAAGAAAGTGTGTATTCAGGAATCCTTTTTTCTTTTCTATCTGTGATATCTTTACCCAAAAAATGAAGAAAAGAGACCTGTTTGGCTCTGGCTCCACCTAATCTCCTCATTGCATGGTCAGCAAACACGTTTTTGTACTCCATCTTAGCTTGGCCTTTGCCCATGTTAGCAAACTCAGATTTTGCTGCTGTTGTGCAAAAGAAAAACGACATGCCATCGGAGAGGTCTGGTGTCCCCTTTCCAAAGTTAATTACAGAGTCTACTCAAAAAGCAGCTTCGGAAATACAGAACTGAAAGGAGTTGAAAACACCAAGAAAACCAAAACATTTCACTGATTGATCGATTACCAAGCCAACCAATCGACTAGAGAAGGGAATTGCAGAACTGCAAGGGGTTTAACATTGAAAACTGATCAAGGCGGATTTTGGTTCGCTGTGAAACCTGAATCTGCCTAGGGATCAGTCGTGTGTATTGGCTTTTAAAAAATGTCTTTACTCCATTTCTTTCATCCATTTTAGTTTTTGTGTGAAAATGGCCGTATCACTCCATACATTTAGCTTGGTATTTGGTCTACGTTGGCCTCAGCTGAAGTGCTAGTAGAGTAGAGTGTGTCCGTATGTCGACAGGCTACTGTGCTCATTGGACGCAGTGATTCTGCCTAGCGATAGCCACGATGCTGCGCGTGCAATCGCCACACCATTGGTCGCGCTGTAGCGCAAACGACTGCTCGGTGGGAGGAGCACGCGAGACGACCGCTTACTCACAGCTGGCGTGACACGGCCCGCACACCTAAGGGAGGCGATGAGGTCCATTCCCCCTGTTCACAGCATGCACTGGGCCTTCGGAGAGTGGAAGTCGTCACGGAGGCCAGGGTCTGCTTAGAGTTCAGATGCCGGAGACGGAATCCGTGTTCCCGCTGTGAGCCATTTAGAATCCCCAACATCCCCCACAGCTCGCGAGAAGGGGAACGAGGAGTAAGGGAGTGATCGTGTTTTAGCGTCAGAAAGGCTGACTCCAGGGACTTTTAAGAGGGTTTCTGCTTAACTTCCCACGCTGAGAACACAAGTCTCTAAAAGGGGGAGTTGAACCAAAGATTCCTCCTTGGTTTTCCGTCATCGGTTGGATGAGGAGAGTGGCACTTGGGTATTCCACGGAACCTCTTTGCTATCGTATTACCAGCCTATATCAAATACAGTCCTGGTAATGACTTCTACCTGTCTTTGAATTCCCCAAATGGACGTTAGACCGGTTTCCCGATTGACTTGATTATCTCATGCATATTTAAACCCAATCTAACGTGGTGTCAGGAGCAGCTCCACGTCCTATAATGAATACGCCATTAAAAATCCTAGCATGTCCACTAGCCGGAAAGCGGAACGTCAGCTAGTTTGGAACGCTGTCGATGGGAGATAACTCCCGCGGAACACTATTCACCTTGTTCACTCTCCGTCTCACTCTGTGTGTGTGTGTGTGTGTGTGTGTGTGTCTGTGTGTGTGTGTGTGTGTGTGTGTGTGTGTGGGTGAGGGTGTGTGTGCGTGTGTGTTTACACACACGTGTGCGAGGGAGAGAGAGAATGTGGATCACATTCTTGCCATAAACGTTCGTCATCGGAATATTGCCGGTGGTGAAAGGTTTAGGACCAGCGTATTCCGGAGCGGGAAGTTGGAGAACATTCTGGACGTGCCCGGCTTCCATAACACGCCTCGGCACCGACAGCACCCGGCCAGGGGGAACACTCTGCATTTGGCCGGCGCAGATATAGCAAGCAGAGATACATCCAGCGACGGGATGAGTTTCTGACTGACTGATTAGCCACCAGCTTGACGTCTTATTACCGTTCACCACCAGCGGAACCGAGCAACTGTTTGGAACGAGGACACGCTCGCACGTTTGCGTGAACGTTCCCCGGGAGAAGCAACATTGCGCTTTCTTCTTTGTGCGATCGACTTCCTGATGATGAACAGAATCAATGAGACACAATGAGGTGACGACGCTTTCAATCAACAAGACAAGATCAATTAGAAGACATCTATGAAATAGCTTCCCTGCTCCAAAGGCTTCTTTAATAACAGTACTAATTAGCCCAGTGACAAAGTGATAGCATTCAGAACAGAGAACGACTTGTCTTTTAATCTACCAACCCCTGAAAAAAAAACAAAGAAAAAACTGCAAATTTTTATCTACAGCCTTTTCTTTTTTTTACCACAGAAAAATGTAGACAGATGAACTGGGCATCTGTTCCTCATAAGGAAATAGGATATTAAATAATATTTGTTTGAATCCATCTGAATGAGTTCCTCTATAATCGTAATCACATTATAATAATATGTCAGTAACAATATACATTTATAAAGACCTTAATCATAATGTCTTTGTAGAAATATACATATTCGCAAGATTGTTTACGGTTTCTAAAGGGGCACATTGAACAGATTAATGATCTGTTCAGAGAATTATATGAATAACGTTTACAAAATATGATAAAACTGTTGTCTTTACTAAAGTATGCTTAAGATTTATCTAGATGTTTATCTTGCACATATTATTTTTTAGAACAGCATACCAATAGTACGTTTTCCTTTAAAACACAAGATTGCCTTGTGTTTGGAGAGAACACTGTGCAGGTTGTAATGGGCATCCCTCATTCTTCCCTCCTTGGCTGACAAGAGCACTGTCTAACAGATCGTAACACTTTCATATAAGTATACAACCGACTGTTGCAGGATTAATCCTTTTTGAAATACTCACTCCAAGAGTGATCTGGGAAAGCACCTGTGCAATTCCAAAGCCCACTCCTCTGGTGTCAACTCATTTGGTGGATCAAGAAGTGAACAAAATACTTCATTTACTAGCATTTATGAACAAGCTCTTTTCACCCACTTCGGAGCACGTGAATGACATATGGTGCGCCGCTCTGGATTCAAACCTTCCCGTTTTTGGTTTGGGACTTTGGTTTAGGACCGGCTGATGTATCTGACACACTGAGTTGTCTTCCCCAGAGTGAACACAGCCTGGTAGTTGGCGCCGACATGGCAGTTTCTGTGTACTGCAAGGAGGACACTTCTGATATTCAACGTTCAAGGATCAAGCAAGACTGGTTTCATTGAGCTGATGGTTTCTGGTAGGGCATCGATATTCTGGGCTGGACTAAAGGTCAGGCAAATGCCGAGGGATCGGCCTCGGCTCTCATTAGAGCAGCTGCAGCAACAACACGTTGAAGGCTTGGCTTGGGAGCCGGTCCGATGGGAGCGGGGTGAGGAGGGCAACCTTCCAAAATTATTTTATGTCATCTATTAAGGGGTTGGAATAAGACAACCTTTCCAAAAAAATCTGGGCAAGGTATTTTTAAGCCTCAAACCAAAACTACGTAATATTCACATAGCGGCAGTGTCCATCAAGAAAAGTTCAAGTTTAAACGAACGCCCTCCAAAATAGCATCTGAACATAACCAGCTCGATAACGGCGAACAGATCCACCTCCAACGTGGCAGTCTCCTAATGTGAGCAAATCCTTCACAAAGGCCACAATTATCTTCACAGTGTGATGAGAAACATTGACCTATACCGGCGGCGCCCCCCACCCCGCCTTCTCGTCTGATGGCTGTTGCTCCGGTCTGACCCCCATCGCCAGCGCGGCCCACGAGGAGACAGGAAGACGCTGGTCCTTCCTGACACACGTCTCTCTCGTGCTGGCACATGGCTGCTCGGGGAGCTGGCGCTGCAGCCTAAAGAGCAGGCTCTCCCACGCTAGGCCCCTTAACTGAAGCTTCAGCAGATTGCTTGTGACAGCCCGCCCGCTGTAACTACCAGGTCTTGTACTGCCGGTCGCCCACAATTTGGATACCACACAGAGGAGCGTTTGCGTAAACATACGTCAACGAACGACACACACACACACACACACACACAGACGTCGCCGCGCGTTCCCTCCCACAAACACAAGGCATGCTAGAAAACAAGCTGACGGGAAGGAGAGGTTGGAGACTAAGTAATGTCCCCGGATCAAACACACAAGGCGCATTGGAATCAAAGGGGAGATAAGAAGCCTGCGTAAGGCTTTTTCATTATAGCCCTCCCCTTATACACAGTCACGGCGTTTAGGTACAATTACTGTCGCCGCGGAGATTAGATCAGAGTGAAAGGGTTGTGATGCTTTGATATGTAATGAAAGACTAAAGGGGATTCGAGGGAGTCTGAGAGCAAAGAGAAAAAGAAAGGTAAAGAGAAAGGAGGGATAAAACGGCAGGGGGACGGAGAGAAAGAGGCCGGGGAGTGGATATTGTAAACCGTCACGTCTCTCCTTGGCCTTTTGTGTTCAAACGGACTGGGGAGAGGAGGATGAAAGAACATTTTGTTTGTGCGTTACAACCGCATTTTGGCTTTCACATGCCCTTTGACATAGATGCAGACGAAGCTGAGGACTATGAATAACTTGGCGGGGATTCTCCTGTTTCACCCGGTGACTCCAGACCTTGTGTAGGTAAAACCGCCTTTGCTTGTTTGGTGGAAGGTGTCTGGGAGGACACGTCGTGTTGCGTTCCCGTGGCCAAGGTAGCGAGCACGCTAGCTTGTGGTTGGCTTTGAGGTCAGACACGGGCGGTATCCAAATGCCTTAGTAAAGCGTGTCCTAAGGACTTTCACGATGCACTTTTTCATGAACCCCGGGAAAAACGTCAGGGGGTGGAGGAAAGATATGAGGAGGGGGAGGAGGAGGATTCATAACGAATTAGGAGAAGACAACAATGTTGCTAAAGGAATCGAACTGCACTTACACAAGGCTAGGTGATCATGCGACGGTGGCTGTCGATGGTCGTTCGTGTGGAAACTACAAGGTCCAGTAGATTATTGCAGTATACAAAAAGCACATTTTGACGACTTTGCCAGTGCATTGTCACCATGCTTCAAAGCCTTTATAATAAAACACTTTGAACTATATATATTTATATATATGTATAGCCCGTGTATATATATATATATATATATATATACATACATGAAGGCAAGCCAGTTAGGCCAACATATCCTAGCCTACTTTATTACCAGGTTATATGGGAATATATGACACCTGTCACAAAAGTGAAACGAAATATATGTCACACTGAGAATGGCTGCTCATGTCCTCATTCCCCTGTCAACTCATATCGATCGGGACTCTTAGTATAACTGTATGGAGTCTGATTGTCAAATCATGCAAGTTATGCATTTATGTTAGGCAAACAAATCTGCTGCGATAGTAACATAATATGATTCTCAAGTGTGTAAACCAGTGACATTTCAAAAAATATTAACAAAATCGGGTATACGATCAAATAGAAAATGTTGAATAAAAAACTAGGCTATAGGATCTGCATCCGCTGTCAGTTATGTCCCTCAACGGTGGAATGGTGTTGCTCTAAATGTTGTCGCCATAAGGAGTTGTGGGAAAGCATCTGCTTTTCTTTTGTAAAAGACGGTCCAGTGTATCCTAAGGTACACAAGTTAGGAAGCTTTAAAGCAATGTTCCTTAGCATGTGGAACATTTGACCAGAACTTATGACTGTTACTTGGAATCATCCAGGTCATTTCACCCAGTTATTTAGTTCGACCGTAGCCATGTTTGTGAGGCAGAGCAGTCTAGTTTGTGTCTGACGGAAAGTAGACCTACGCCTTGTTAGGAGGGAACCGCAGACATAAATGGTCATGATACCACACATTTTACAGGAGTCGTTTATTACTTTACTCACCCTGAGAGAGATGCCGATGCAATATGGGTACGCGCGGTTAAGTAAAAAATAAATGAATTTCAAACTGATTTTGTTATGCTCAAAGAGTAATAGACTGTAGTCGACGGTTACAGACACGTTTGGAAAAATGGCACACGCATTTTAGGGCTCTAGAAAGCTGCACTGAGATGATACGGTTCGCATGACGTTAGCTCTACATTGCTGGGTGAAACAAGTGTGCCCGAATGTCAGGGACGAGGTCATTTAAGCCAACCTAAGAAATAGACAGCCAACGAGAAGAAGAGGGCTCTAGGAGAGGGAGAGCCAGACCAAACCCCGGCAGCCCGGTCCTGTGATGAGAACCGCTGTCGATATCGTTCTTTTTTTTGCGCTTAAAAGTTCTTCAGAAATGTTAAATATGCCTTGAAGAGAATCGGCTTTGAAGATTTATTTAGGAATTCAAACTTAAAAAAGTCAATTTGGCATTGGATTGGTCTTGCCTTGATACAGCATTAGTCCTATATGAGGTAAACATTTTCAACTTAATCAATGGCATAGTGTGTCCTCAGATGGCTCAACTTATCTTTATGAAATATTGCTCCGTTGCAGCCCCACCTTCTCATCAACCCCGCCTTTTAGCTGCAGGGATCTAACCTCTGACTTTGAGGTTACTTTGCAGGTTAAAATACATTTCACCTTGGTGGTTGGAATTTTCACGCCTTAATAAAACCACACTGTGTGTCATGGATATCAGCCCTAAGATCTACAATAAAGCCTTCCCAAAACTCAACGATTATTGACATATTTGGCTTCATGAATCTTGGCGTATCATCTTGTGATTGGAAACCAGCCAGCATAACGCATGGCTCGCCGTCAACAAGTGTATTCTATCGCAGTAAGTTAAGGTGGGTGTGAAAATGAGAATTACTCCAATATATATCGATATTTCTATTGCGTGGTGAAAATCATTTTTTGCAATTATCCAGGCATTTTTCTCATCAGCCTGGGAGGCCAGCCGTGGCAAGATTCTCACGTGTGTGTGCGGAGCCTATTCACTTTGAGTGTGTGTGCGTGTGTGTGTGTGTGTGTCTATGTGTGTGTGTGCGTGTGTGCGTGCGTGCGTGCGTGTGTGGGTGTGTGTGTTTACAAGTGTAGGAGTCAGTGTACGTATGAGTTATTGCCGGACTGTCAGAACAGAAGACCTCATGTTTTTAAGCCGTTGAAAAAGACTAAGCATGCATTATCCACATTTTTAGAACAGGAGACTATCAAGTTGTGCATTGTGACTTTCAATCCACTGTACTAGGATGCTGCAAACGTGTCTAATTTCAGCTCCACCTCCATACTCAAATACATACACTCACCAACACGTACCCAAATACATAAACATACAGACGCACACACACACACTGAAATACAGACACACACAAACATACACAAATGCATACACACACATGCAGGCGCAAACAATCAAATACACCCACGTACACAAAGTTTTGCCATTTGAAATAAAAACCAATGGGGGGAGCAGGCTTCTGTTGGCGTATCCGCTCTCCTGGCTGGGGAGTCAACTGTTTCATCCAGCCAGCCGTAGGGAGGCGCCGCTCCTCTGCCTTCGTGCTCCCACAACGAGGAGAGGAGGAGAGGGAGGGAGGGAGAGAGAGGAAGAGAGAGACAGAGAGGGGGAGAGGGTGATAGAGAGAGAGAGAGAGAGAGAGAGAGAGAGAGAGGGAGAAAGAGAGACAGAGATAGATAGAGAGGGAGAGGTTGATAGAGAGAGAGAGAGCGAGAGAGGGAGTGAGAGAGGGAGAGAGAGAGAGGGAGGGAGGGAGAGAGAGGAAGAGAGAGAGAGAGAGAGACTAGGCAAGCGACACTATCAAAGACGGAGAAGTGGGATACACCTGAGTTCCTTTGCTTTTCCTCTGCCGCCTCCTGCTTGCTTTTTTCCTCCCATGTAAGGGGAGATTTGAGTCTCTGAGAGCCAACATATCCCCCACCAATGAAGTGGCGGACAGAGAGATCTTAAAAGAAGAAGGCGAGTAGAAAAGAGAGAGAAAGTCTGAGAGAGAGAGAGAGAGAGAGAGAGAGAGAGAAAGAGAGAGAGAGCGAGAGAGAGAGAGTGATTGCTGTATCCAATCACAGCTCAGTCACGTGTTCCGGCTGTTTCCCTTACAGAGGTTTGAGATGAACCACCTGCTCCTCTAGGACTTCCACCTTCCTGAAGCTCTGAGGTAGAAACTGTCGAGGTGAGTTTACAAACACGAGCAGACCAACGCTGAACCGTGTGTGAATGGAGGAGTGAATGAAATCAGTGAAGGTCAAGTCTAGCAGTTGCGAGTCTAACAGTCTTCCTCCATTAGATCAGGGTGACCACGCCACGCGTTGTGAACGCTAGATGATGGCGCTCGTTGTTAACAGGACAACGCTCCGATTCCCGTACTGATACGCTGGAGAGTGGACGCTCCCACTCCTGACCTGTCACCCCCCCCCCACGTCGGATCAAGGAACCGCAATATTCCCGTTCATGTTTCTGCGCAAGGAACCCCAATGTTCAAAGATGAGATGCACAAAACAAACAAGAGACTTTGGGTAAAATAAATACAAATAGAAGGAGACGTTTTTGATCGCTGTTACGTGGTGTATATTCTCAATTCAGTCTCTGATGTTGTTGCGTGTGATTGCTCAGGCTCTTTTCCTACGTCCTGGTCTGCGTGGGCGGTTTCCTCACCCAGAATAAGGTAGGTCCCTGTCTATCAAGGCTGAGCCCGTCCTATGGTTGGATTTTGCCGAGCACGCAGCCGTAAGAACGACCGTCCCGTGGCCAGACATCTCGCTGGATGTATCTTTGATCACCCATCAATCGTCCCCCCAAAAACATCTTCAGCAGTCCATCTTGGTCCAGATACACACGGTGTTGAGAGTCCCTATGAACCACCACTGGGACAATCTCACACACACACACACACACACACACACACACACACACACACACTCACACTCCCCGTGTTTTTTAAAGACACGTTGTTAGGCTTGGAAAGAGATTACTGCTATGTTAAATGAACTCTGGTCTGCCCCCGCATAGTGCCATGAGCGTGAGGTTAATTAGGGCCTCATCCCCTCTCACTCTGAATGATCGGGAGGACAATTACGGGTTTAAATAAGAAAATAAAAAATAAAACGGATAATGCGTGTTCCCCGTGTGTATGCCTGACAGGGGGGGGGGGGTATGGAAAAGTTGGGAACGATCCGCTGCTCATGCCGGATTTCTGTCCGCGAGGCCACGGGAACGCCGCAATCTGTCGCCCGGTGCCGGTGGATAGACACCCGGCCAATGAGAGGGGGAATAGGAGAGAAGAAAAGGAGAAAGAAGAGAGGAGAGAGTGAGATGAGAAGAGAGAGACGGAGAGGTAGAGGGGGGGGTTTGGACACAGAGTGCAGGAGGAGAGACATTTTCCAACTGTAGGGAGCAGCAGCAGCCTTCGGAAAGACACGGAGACGGCACCGCACAGCCAAGCACGCAGAGAGAGAGGGAGGGAGGGAGTGAGGGAGAGAGGGAGAGGGAGGGAGAGAGAGAAGGAGAGGGAGAGGAGGCAGGACTACGCTGTAGAGTGGGAGGTGGAAAACGGAGAGAAAGATAGAGAGAGAGACATAAGGAGAGATATAGAGAGAGAGCGGAAGAGAGATAGAGCGAGAGACATAAGGATATAAATATAGAGAGAGAGCGGGAGAGAGAGACGTAGGGAGGGATATTTAGAGAGAGCGGGAGAGAGAGAGATAGAGAGAGAGACATAAGGAGATAAATATATGGAGAGAGTGGGAGAGAGACATAAGGAGATATGTATATAGAGTATAGAGA
>JAVQJS010005833.1:0-13678 GCA_036024795.1 Galaxias rostratus | reverse complement strand
GAGGACTAGCTTCAACACTTTTCTCTTAAGACATACGCGAGCAGGCATGACTCGAGTGCATTTTATTTTCTGGACATCATTCAAAGGATCTTTTATTCTATTCAATGAAGGTGTTGTACTCCAGTAACTTAAATGGGCGTACCTACGTGTTTTTTCGCTTGAGGGGAGTAAAGGTGAGGGACAAGGCCATACTTTTATCACAGATGCGCCTTAAATACAAAATGTGACAGAGATTGGATATAGCCTAGCAAGGCATTGCCGACAACTTTCTAAACGCACCGAGAAGAGGACACAGAAGCTACTTCGCTTTCATCAGATTGTTGCGTCTATTCTGGATGGAAACATAATGGAAGGTTCAACAAACCTACTTTGTGTGTGATGGAATTGATACCCACTTTATTGCATGTTGAGAAAATAAACGTATTTATAACAATTTGGATTACAATGGAACCCATCCTTCATACCTGAATAACTTAGGTGAAACATTTGTTCAGCATCAAAAATGATAGCATCCACACCTATATGTTCTGCTTTTGGACTGCTCTGGAGCTGTTTAAGTTTGATCTACTCTGTGCATTGTGGATTAGGTGACAACCATGTGCACTCAAGTTTTATTTACAGGAGATTGCGTAACCACGAACGCAAGGAGATTCAGAGAGAAATTCTGTCGATATTAGGTTTGCCTCATCGTCCAAGGCCCTTTTCTCCTGGAAAACAGGCATCTTCAGCACCCTTGTTCATGCTAGACCTGTACAATGCCATGGCGACGGAGGAGGAAGACGCGCTGCAGCAGAGTTTAAGCAAAGGCTACAGCGGGAAGACCCATGGGCACTTGCGTAAAAGCTATTATGGCTCCCAACAGGGATACTCTCGGGTGGCTCAACCTAACCGTGCGGCCCCGCTGACCAGTCAAAGTCCCCCGATGACTACCATGCAAGACACAAACTTTCTCAATGATGCTGATATGGTTATGAGCTTTGTGAACTTAGGTAAGCTGACTACAATTTACAGGTTTGGTTCTCTGATCAGGTTTGATATAAGCGTACTGCATGTTTTGTTGCCTGAAACATACAAAAACTAACGCCATTCACTTCAGTTTACATTGCTAAAGTGAATATAAATTAACGGAATAATATAACAATATAACAATAATATAACCCATCGTCATTATTTCTGAATATATTTTCAGTTGACTGACCTTCAGTCTCAAACATACAAGTAAAAGATTGTTTGGATATGTATTTTTATTTCCCTTTAAACTTTTTATCTTTTGACATAATTTGCAAGCAGAATTTTAAGGTGCAGTTGATTTTGTTGTTTTAAAATATTTTTCTGTTTAAACTTTAGGTAAATCTAACTTTTTTGGAATGTTCGTACTTAATTACCAAACGTTTCTAATTAAATTGTTACTGCTGTTTGAAAGAGCTGAATGATCAAATGTTTTTTCAGTAGCCAAAACCTTTGACCCAGCAGTTCATTCCAACTTATCAGATGACTGTCTGACCTTCAGTAAATTGGTCTTAATTACTTCCTGTTGTTAAAAAGGCAAAGCTATTGAATCAAATCACTGATCTTTTGCAGTTATTCCTCATGGCAGTAACTTGTGAAGCAGGATGCTTTTGTGTATGTATGAGCATGTGTGTGCGTGTGTGTGTGCCATATTCCTCTTCTAATTACGTATGGCATACTTTTGTTTTAAACCATAAGTTTTACTATACATCTAAGTGAAAATAATTCAATCAAGACTTGAAAAGTAAGAAGGACCATACTGCTTTAAGGGGATACCACACCGAGTCTACATCCTTCCAAAGCAGTCCTGCAAAATCAAACTAATCAAATCCAACACATTTTACCAGCAGCATAAGGCAAGTGCATGTCTAAAAAAGTTTTTGGGTGGAGGGGCTGTTGAATGTATAATCCCCTCACCTTGGCCAAATCCCATCTGTTTCCACTTTAGAGCAACAGGGCATGTTCACTGTTAGCCTTGACTTGCTCTGCTCTCGGTTTGGGACTGTCAGTGAAGTGTTCAATGGACCTCTGTGTTTATTACAGTACCCTCAAACACTACTACTGACCACAGCGTCTAGAATAACTGCTCCATGACGTGACCTGAAGAATTGTGGGGTTCGCAAAATGTGCCTGTAGGTTCTTACTTATATTTCTCATTAAGTATTAATTCTAAACATTAAAAATAAGCGGCCAAGATCAGCGAGAATACATAATTTCTGCCAAGTAAGTTTAATAAAATTCTGATATTGGATCACACAGTATAAAACGATTCATTCTTGTTTTAAGATGCAGTCATATGAAACTAGAAAGATTGAAACTCAACACAGCTCCTGCTTTGAATTACAGGACTTGCTTAATAAGGGAGCATGCTTCATACGTAAAAGTGAGACCTGACCCCTGACCTGAATGTGTTAAGCAACTGCAGACGTTCAGTCGAGATAAACTATCAGTGAAATGCACTGTATGGTATCAGTAACAGTCCCAGAACACTAACACACCTCAACCTCATCCTTTTTAGCTGCTCTCAAAAGCTGCCGTGTCAAATCTTTGACTGACACTTTCTATGGCCAAGAGATATTGTGGGATAAACAGGAGGTCGAAAACGCAATAGTCATTCTTAGATTGGGAGTGAATATGCTTTGACAAAAAATTAGAGGGAATACCCATGCCCTTCATATTTAAATTTTTGTATTTAACAAAAATGTCCAAGTAATAATTCAGGTCCTAAACAACTAGCTCTATTCTGTAATATTTTATTATTTCTGAGACATTTGTTCCAAGCATTGTCAGTACCTCAATGCCTTCTGAATTATTTTAAGGTGGGTCATTGAGCACTGACAGTACATTGTAGGAAAACTGCAGAGCGACGCTGTAAGCTTTGGAATATATGGTGCGTCAAAACATTCAATCGAATGACTGCATAATATCAAATCAGCTCATATTGTTGAAGAATCCTGTCTTGTCCCTTTTTCTCACGTTGAAGGGCAGGCAAAACTGTCTTTAATTGAAATCAGCCTGTTTTTCTTAACTGACAGCCCATTCATCATGGCCAGAGAATGTAGTTGGGCACACAGTGGAGGGCCTGTATGGGAACTGCTACCTGTACTCAGTTGACTGATTTAATGGACTGGATGGTGCTTTTGTTGGTAGTCCAAATGTTTTGATTGGACTTGGAATGTGAAAAGATGTGATAAATCACCCCATTTTTATACACACACACATATATATATATATATA
Source organism: Galaxias rostratus (assembly GCA_036024795.1). Taxonomy (NCBI): domain Eukaryota; kingdom Metazoa; phylum Chordata; class Actinopteri; order Galaxiiformes; family Galaxiidae; genus Galaxias; species Galaxias rostratus. The sequence goes on along the minus strand of JAVQJS010005833.1, from coordinate 10,432 downwards.
TATATATAGCCGCTAGTACATATTTATTTGGTTCTTTGTAGCCCATATGTGACCATATTGGCATTAGAAGTAAATAGAGAGGCCAAGAGATGTTTAAACTAATTTGCTTTTTGTTATTATGTGTGTATAAATACATATATATATATAAATGCATATATATATATATATATATATAGTCTTTTGTCAGTCATTTTTCTTTTTGTTTGTATAGTTGAGAAAGAAAAGGACTTTTCTCACCAGCGGAGACACTACAAGGAGTTCCGTTTTGATCTGACTCAAATCCCAGATGGAGAGGCTGTAACTGCCGCAGAGTTCCGGATCTATAAAGACCACAGTCACATGCGCTATGAGAACATCACTCTGAAAATCAGCATCTACCAAGTCATAAAGGAATATCAGCACAAGTAAGCATTGTTATTAATTTACTCACAATTATCTTATTTTTTTTAAATCATGAATTTTTGTCTAGCGCTGCTTTAAAACAACCAATTTTAGCTTGAGTCAAGACCTGACCGTTTAAAGTATTTTAAGCATTTATTTTTAAATTGGGTGTATAATTTATCATTTTAGAATCAGGAATGATTGGTGTAACTTTGAACGTCCTCGTGCAGGGAGACAGTGGTTTATATCAAGAGATGCTTTGAAACAGCCTTTTGAAAGATTTCACTTCAAATAAAAAACACATTTGTATATACATTTACAGTGTATATATGACTTTTCTAGAATGTAAAGGGTTGATTTGATTTAGATTTGTTTTTTTCATGTCATGTTAAGCGCCAAAGCTTTTTTACATACAAATTTTAAGCCAATTTTGATTTGTAATTTCAGTGTGTGAGTTGCTGTTGCACACTATAGTCTCATTCAACAATTCAGAGAATAAAACTGTCACGCATAACATAGCATCCTTGTATCTCTGTTGTGCTTCACTCTCACCATGTCTTTACAAACACAGTTCATGGATAAAGCTTTTTCTCCATTATCAAGTTAGGCACTTGTAAGTCCTGGGTCCATCAGTTATCACCCCTTCAGGTCAATGTGTTGGCTGTCAGGCTGACCACATCTCAGATGAAGCCATGAGGGCCCATTAGGGGCCTCTGATCACGGGGTGGGGTGGTGGTGGGAGGGGTGGCTTTCATGCCCACCTGCCTCTCTTAACAATATTCCGGAAGTTTGAGTCGTGACCTAGCTGAATACCCAGGGGTATACTTAAAGCAGGGCCCACATCGACTTGCCAAATATGTGTGCGGGTGATTGAGAGGGAGATATGGCCCTCTGGGGGCTTTGAAGGGGTCCTAGTCAATGAACTCTTCCATCTGAAGGCCTAGGCCAGTCATCACGTTGGCTTTTATGGCCCAGTCCCGCTTCAGAGCTATTCCACACTCTCCCTCTCAGCTGGGAGCTGGTATTTTCTCAGATTGATAAACGTTATTCAGAGTTTCACAGTTCAGCACCCTCCCCTGAGGTGCGCTCATAAAGCCAGTGTTAAACTGCTCAACGGCTCGCACACTTCTGATTTAAAGCGGGTGGCAGGGAAAAGATAACGTTGGAACTTTGTGTCGAAACACCGTTTTCTCAACATGACATTTTGAGAGGTGTCCGTTTCTGCTAATATGGGATTTATCGTTGTTTGTGCACCATTTTGAAAGCAGACAGTCTCTAACTTACATAAAGCCCATTTAATACCATGCTACCTCATGTCCCGTATGACCTTTAACAACATGGCAAGTTATTGCTAGCCAGAAGCATGTGAACCTACCGTATTGTGGATTGTCATGGCTGCAGATCATTCAAAGTTGTAATGAAATACCTCAAATTAGCACAGATGGCTCTGTACATCAGTCTAGGAATGTGTTATTAAATTCTGGAATTTAAAATGAACACTAAAAAAGTTTTGGCATGACTGATATTGATTTTGCGCTTGGTATTTATGTGAAGTGTCATGTGGCTTACTGCCTTTTCCTCCCTGTTATTAACAGAGATGCAGAGACATTCCTGCTCGATTCCAAAAAGGTCAAGGCTTCTGACGGTGGCTGGTTGGTCTTTGACATCACAGCCACCAGCAACCACTGGGTCATGAACCCACTGCAGAACATGGGCCTACAGCTTTGTGTTGAGACGATGGATGGCAAGTACAGCACTTATTCCATCCTAAAAATCACGTCAGTCTACATTTAAAAGCCAATGTATTGCAAAGTATTAAAGAGTAGATCATTTTCCATTTAGTGAATGTTTTTTTCTAATCATACATTTGTCTATGAGTCAAGTCTGAGATAAATGTTTTCGTTTTATACTTTTTCTCATAGTGGTAGTACAACAGTATTAATACTGGACAAGAGCCCACATGTGCAAGCCAAAAATGCTAGCCTTGTCCCATGTTTCCCATTTTGCATGTATGGATGGAGTCTAGAGATTTCAACTTTCCAACGTTTTTTTCTCAACCATGACGTGTTGTTTACAATAGGACGGAGTATCAACACAAAGTCAGCCGGCGTCATTGGGCGTAGCGGGCCTCAGTCCAAGCAGCCGTTCCTGGTTGCATTCTTCAAGGCCAGTGAGGTGTTGCTACGCTCTGTCAGGGCCGCTGGTGGAAAGAAGAAGAATCACAACCGCAACAAATCTGCTGGGCAACAGGAATCATCTCGACCACCGAAAAGTGGAGGTGAGAACTATGGATAAGCTCCCGCATACCTTCTCACTAATGTCAATTTAAAAAATAAAATGATTTATTTACGTTTTGTTGAATCACTTCCTTTTTTAAGACAGGTAATAAAACAAAATGGATAATCTAACTTAGTATATAAAGAACTGATCCCATGATAAAGTAAGCCAAATTCCTTGCCAGTAAGAGCTTTACAGACACTACGAATTTTTGAAAAAGTGATAGACCAATCATAAACTATGATAAAAAAACTTTACTTTGGGCTACTGTGTTGATTGAGGTATGCAGCCTGTCAACATCAGTGTTGAAGAGAATTAGTTCACAAAAAGAGAAGTGCATTTTTGGACTAGAGAATCCCTTGCTGATGGTGTTTTCCAGCAAGTTGCAGCATTGTTCTATATCCTGATTTATTGGACCTATGTGGTTTGGTAAATGCAGTTTTCATTTCAACACAAAAATTTCAAGTATCCTTACTGGCATGCGCGGTTTGATGTTCATCGATAGTTAATGAGAAATTTCCCGCTGGGGTGCGTTCTAATTCTTGAAAAGAACAAATCAAATACTGCACCTTTTGCCAGGATAATAACAATTTTAACAATTGGTGAACTTACACGGTTCGGTGTAGAATTATGTCCAAAAAAACAGGATACCAACATAGGCAAACTAATTGCTGTCATTCATGAAAACATGTTTAGACTGATGACTGCTTAGTTGCAATATGAAGTTAATGAATCATTCCTTTTCAAGATCACAACACGAGTGAACAAAAGCAAGCATGCAAGAAACATGAGCTTTATGTCAGCTTCCGAGACTTGCGTTGGCAGGTAAGAGACACCTCTTTTTCTTTTTTTTAATTCATAGAGGTCCATTTAAATATGGATTTAATTTAGATCAAACGCTCAGAATAATATCACCATGTGCTAAATAGCTCTTCAATAAATCTATTTGAGATTGACAAAAAAATATATAATTGTATTAATGCATTCTTTTTAAGGATTGGATAATTGCACCTGAGGGTTATGCTGCGTTCTACTGTGATGGAGAATGTTCTTTTCCACTCAACGCACATATGAATGCAACAAATCATGCAATTGTGCAAACTTTGGTAAGTGTCCGATGCCTTTTTGCAACTACAGATGGTGTCTTTCTTTTTATTCTAAGAAATAAGGTATCGTATTTCTCTGTCAATTCATTTATATTGCCATATTACATTCATATAATTAATTATTTGTTATCATCATTATCATTATTGATGTACATAGGTGAATTAGATAATTAACATAATAAATTTAATAAGTAGTTATTAGTCACCTTATCACTCCGTTCTATTTGGATCCACAGGTCCATTTGATGTTCCCTGACAACGTCCCAAAGCCATGCTGTGCCCCAACCAAACTGAATGCAATATCTGTGTTGTACTTTGATGACAGCTCCAATGTCATCCTTAAGAAATACAGAAACATGGTTGTCAGGTCGTGTGGTTGCCATTAGAGACAATTGCCCTGGTTCTATTTATGATTTGTGGTATTGCCGGAGCAGTATACAGTACCACCATAGATTAAAGTGTGATTTGATATGTACTGCATTATGTATTAGTTTTACTAACTTATTTATTTCCTGTTATTTTTATAACACTGAATATTGTATAAACCATATTGCAGAACAATAATGAACATATATCACAGCACTCAGTTCTAGCGCACATATGCATATGCAGACTGTGTTTTGTTGCTGTCCCCCAACTGAACAGTTAATTATTTTAACCACTGAAAGAAGTTTTACATTTGCTGCTAAAATGTATTGAAGTTATATGCTGCATTTAAAGATAAGTCACTATATTGGACTACTCAAAACATTGGGTACATTCTCGTTATGTCCGCAAGCAAGAGCCCCTCTCGTTTGTTATTTTTTGATTCAGAAACTAAATTAATTTGAAAATACTTGCTATACTCAATATTTTGTCTTTGAAATGTATGCAATGTCAATGTATATGCAATGTTTGATACGTATAAGATAAGCTACATTGAAATACATTATACATGCAAATTACGTTTCAAATTAAAATTCAGATGAGCATCATTGCCTTGTTTGAAGAACCGTGAAGTCGGACATATGCTAATGCTCCTTCATACTGATCCAACATTAAAATACGGTTTAGCGTTAAAAAGGCTGTCTGAGGTTTTAGTCAAATCTAATACCTTTCCATGCTCTCAAATACAATCTTACAGTTGGCACTCCACAGCCAAAGTACCCTACATCATACTTTAATGCAAGTATTCAGTATATTTCCTTATTTGAAAAATATTAAGAAGCACACCAAAACACCCCAAGTTATGGTGGTTTTACAATTTTCTATAGATACTGTATGCTATTACTTTCATGTAATGTTTCACAGTAGTCTGAAATAGTATGTCTGAGAAAGTACTGCTTACTGTAATGTTCATGTTTAATAAATGTACTTTAAAAAAAAAAACTTGCTTGTGTACTTTAAGAAGTAAATAAAGGCAATCAAGCTAATTAACTGCAAGTATGATACATGCAAATTATACGCAGTAACCCAAACCAACATAGATTCTCTGTTATTTTTAAAGACTTAAAAATATGAATCTTTCAAGCGTTTGTTCTCGTTGCCATTTCCTTTTTTTCTCATCCAGCTGTAAGTCTTCCCCGCACTTAATTCTGGTTGTCCTCTTGCATTAGTGTTAGGAATTCTTTGAATGTTTTGTGCGCTGTTGCCGTAATACCTTCAGATATTTATAAATGTCTGACAAGTATGATATTAACACAGGGGTCCACCCAGGGAGCATTCGCACATGGTTTGTTACAGTGGCTGTTAATAGAGGAATGAGCAGAGGCAGCGCTTTCAACCCTCCCAAGTCCTAAAAAGAGGATGACAGTCAGAGATCTGCCAAGAGGAGATACAGACACTCGCCCTTTAATTTGTATTATCTTTTGACATTTAGCAGGGGTCCTCCTTACAATCTTATGCTTATCCATGATAGCTTAGAGAAATGTATTTTTGTTAAACCCAACTGTAAAAACAAACACCCACCACCATGCAGCACAACATTCAACCCCAGTACTGTTCAATGACGCTTACTGTATTTTGATTGAGGAAAAATAGGACAGGCTGACAATTCAATGGCATATGTGTGAGATTGCTCCAGGCTGAACGAATCAGTCGCGGTTGAGTGTCCTGTAAAATGGAACCGAACGTGTGCTTTTTAAGAAAGGTTCCCTTGGTACTCTGTTTTTCTCAAAAGACTTGGAAATGTAAGTAACCAAAAGGGATTAGGTTAAAGATTAATATTTATTTACACAACTGTGTTGACCTTCCCCGAACACAGGATCAGTACTGTTGAACTTTCTTCCCTCGCCCACCCTTTTTTATATCAGTTTCCAACATGGCTGACATTGAGTGACTCTATTTCACTTAAACTAATCTAATTAAAACGACTGATCAGCCTGCCCAGGTGTAATGCGGACTCCCTCTTAAAATGTGTTGACACTCAATGAATGGAAGAGGCCACCTGCTAACGTGACTCTTGGCGAGAAGGACCATTGGCATTCCTGTGGCCTGTTGCCTGGCATGATTAATCCAAGCACTTTACAATCCAATACGCTGTTTAATATCGTGGAATATTTCCAATACATTTAGCGGCTTAGTAGCTGTTATGAATGTGGCAAACATTTTTGGGGAGTTCACCAAAGGCAGACTGCTCAGAGTAAAAACTCAAAACCACATAAAGTTCGGGGGAACAGTTGCCACACTGAGGACAGATTAATACTTTGCCCCCCTTTCCCTTGGGAATGCCCCCCCCCCTGATGAATTACAGCCTGCAGTGAGTCAGAGGTGCCTCAACACCCATCACATCAACAGGCCCTTGCTTCTGAGACACGCCATCAAATAGCCGCTCTGAAAACAGCCATAAAATATCTGCGACTATTGAAAGTGTTTTCGTAACCCAAACAGATAAGTTAACCACATGTTTTGTACACAGTCTCATTAAACTAATATTTGTATTCAAAGGAGCTAACGCCATGTAAATCTTCGAAGCTATTGGAATTGTTATCGTTTGTGCATTCATTCAGAAAACATCTAATCCTCAAAGTGTAACAATCAAATTGACTTTATGAGGTAAATGTTTGTGTGGAGCCATCCAGTCTGGTTCTGAAGGGAAAATTCTGGTGCAAAAAACATTGACTTTATCGTCAATTTGTCCTTTTTACTTTAATTGGAGAGAAAGTGCTGATGAAATGGCAGTTTGTGTGTTTAGAGCTCACTGCGGAACTCACAGCAGTGGGGACTGTGTTAATCTGATAGAGAAAACAGACTCACCAATGTGAGCAGTGGTTTTGGGAACATCATTTTCTTCTTGTACAGCGTAAGTGATGTGCTGAGGGGAGGAAACACTTCAGACGGCCCATCAATCACGTAGAGATAGTGCTAAGTCTTGAGTGTTGATTTGCTGGTTTGTCTGGTCTGTAATTTCCAAAACACAAGTCAAAAGCAGAAAGGTTTTTCCATTATGTGGTATAAACAGTTTCGAAACATGCTGGCTATGAAGAATATGAAAATGCAACAGGAAAGTAAATAAGCCTACAAAAGAAAGTGACAAACCTGGTCTCACACACAATGCAGCTCTAAACATTTTTTAAAAGCAATGCTGTTTCTGTGAGTTAAAACGTATTATAATTAATTTCTACATCAACAGAGTCAACATTTTGTTGAATTCCAAGTTATATTACTCCTTGTAAACGAAAGTTTTTTTTTTGTTTTGTTTTTCTTTGCCTCATAGTATATTTTCAAAGTGTCAGCTTTCAGTTCGTCTACAAGGCGGGTGAAATTGTATCTAATAAAAATGTTTTGCAGTTTACCTTATTCATCTTTCCACATGTGGTTCTCCCTATTTGTGTTCTGTGGGTGGGCTTCGACTTCTACACAGCTCAATCAGAGCCTCTTGAATGCTGGGACCATCTGGGTCACATTTTTACATGTTGTTTGGTATGACAAGGCTGCAGAAAGACACACAAGGAATGTGTCTGTATGGTGAGTTATACTGGGAAAACTGGTACGTTTTGTTGAAAGTCACAAAGTCACACATTTGTTTCCTGAACAAGAGAATGTGGGGTATTGGATTTTCTGTTCCTATAGGTTATGTTTGATCTTAAATGTCTTATCCAATCATGGTAAAAAGAAGCACCTGTGCCTTGGGAGAATTGCTTTCAACAAGAGTGCCGATTAGAGCCTTATTTTTCTATTATATTATAATTTGTTTCGTTATCTGCAATGGTGTGTGAAGTGTTTGGGCTGACTGATTCCCTTACCCGGTAATACACAGTTTCTTACAGGCAAAACAATGCACTGTAAGAACATTCTGTATGATTCGTGTTTACGAAAGTCAGTTTACATTGGTAAGCTGATCAAATCATCTGAATCCTTTAACGTTCCAGTTTGGATGTTGAGTGACATGTGCTTTTTTTCAGGATGACTATGTCACTGAACACACAAACTGGAGTGTAGAAGGTTTAAAATGATTTGATAAGTTTACCATAGTGGGTACATTTATTAATAGTGATACAAATCCTTTGTTTCCAGTTTATCCAATTGGTTGATAATCAATGTACAGTATATAACTACTGAAAGGTCTATGTTATCCACATAACGTTACATGGGATGTTGATGGAAATACTGTACTGGAATGAATGGAACACACCTGTATTCTCACAAGTGTTCCAGCCAGGCTGTCACAGGTCAGTCTCTGGATCCACTCACTTGTCCCTGAGCCTCAAAGGATCTCAAGAGCCAGAGGTTTGAACGCCATCCCACTTAGAGAGAGAGGGCCTGCTTTCGTCTCAAAGTATTACTTCCTCCACTGTGTACATTTCCTCTATTTCAGACAAGAGACTCTTTGGGGAGTCACTCAAGTTATTGTTATCAGCGCTCGTTTTTGTTTTGCGGTTTTTAAGACGAAGAAAGTTCAAGTGGAGTCGTTTCTGCCTTAGAGGTGTACCTGCAGAAAAGGTCGAAAAGGCGTCTCTGTCCTGTAGTCACCGTGCTGCTGTGTCAGAACGCACTCAAGTTGATGGTAGATCTCATGCCAAAGTGCATCAGAGAAGAGGAACCACCTGGTTTCTATTTGAATGTCATTTCTGGGGGCCAGGAAAACTAAAGGACAACCAACTCCCTGTCAGTGACACACACACACAAAAGCTGCATTTTTTTTATGGCGTAACCTGAAGACCAACAGTCTCCCAAGTGGGGACACACTGTGACCCATAGTTTGTTTTTCCAGTCCTTGACAATAAATCTACTATTGTTCCCAGAAGTAATCGTCATCACCGTTGTAGTAGCCAACGCAAATTCGGCATTAAAAAGTGAGTTTTTATGAAAGACAGATAGGTCTAGGAGGAGTACCATGCTAAGGATAGCATCTTACTCAAACTGACATATTCCTCTCTGTTACTTTAAAACAACACGAAGCTGAATGGACTCTCCTGTTGTGAGCCTGTATGCTAATTGCAATAGCCCTTTTCACATCCTAAATATGATAAAGTATTTTAGAAAGGTATATTGTTATAGTCAAAGGTAAAAATCCCACAGGAATGTCAAGAAAGGAAAATTTGGTTCTGTTGGAAGAAATGTGCTGTGTTGCAATAAAACTTAATAAAGACATCAACGGCTGCCATCCAGCTCAGTTCATTTGCGTTGTGGCTCTTGTAAAGTTTTCTGTGCGATTCAGTTTGTTCAACCATAGAAATGGAAACGTTTTAGAAATCTGAAAGCTTGCAATCCTTTGGGAGTGGTAATCCACCCGTAGATTCCTCTATAGTGCAATTAAACAATCTGCACAATGCATCTTCAGCTGCATTAAAACATCTGCCTGGATACATCACTGTCAAACATGTTGTTACCTTGTTTCCGTTTGAAAAGACAGCCAACAATCCTTTTACAAATGAAATCGACCCCGACGTGGCAATAATATAGCCAATTCATCATGTCTCAGAAAATAAATAATTTAGTTGTCACCATAGTTTCTGTATTAATGCAGTATAATTTATAATTTCTCACTTTTAATTGTTTAAATTTTTTAAGGTATGTAACCCGTGTAATTGTAAATGAAAATTGCAACGCTAAATAATGGCACAATATCAGAAAATTACCTGGAGTTTCAAAATAAATTACATTTTGGAGTTCAATTCCCTGCATTACCCTATTACCCTGATCCCTTGATGGTCATTTGGGGACAAAACCCGCAACACACAGGTCAGCGACTTTTGCAACCAAAAGACAAGGACTACTATGCAATGCAACTACTGAAAAGTAATCACTAACACACATGCTGTCTCAGAGGAGGCCGGTGGAAAGTTGGCTCTGACGAGTCCACCTTCCTGAACGAACTGTATATGGTAACCTGCTGTTTTTATAAAGGGTTTTACCTCCACAAAAATTAAAAATCCCTTGGGTCTGTGTTGTTGTTTTTCTTTCTTCTTTTTTTTTTACTCTTTACACACAAGGGAAGTGTAAAATTAGGAATCGTGAAGAGCTATCTCCAATGATTAGAATAATTAAAAAAACAGGATACATGTAAAGGTCATGGTAACAGTGAGAGGAAGAATTTGTCTAAACTTAAAACATATATATAACTGTGCGTATAGACATAGATAGATAGATGGATGGATGGATGGATGGATGGATGGATGGATGGATGGATGGATGGATGGATGGATGGATGGATGGATGGATGGATGGATGGATGGATGGATGGATGG
>JAVQJS010005806.1:0-25239 GCA_036024795.1 Galaxias rostratus | reverse complement strand
GGTGACCTCTGAATTGGATTCGTGAGCCCACATAAAACTGGAAGAAAATCTTTGACTGTGAAATTGTTGTGTGTGTGTGTGTGTGTGTGTGTGTGTGTGTGTATTATATATGTTCTGCTTTAGATTGGCAATATCCCAATTTAATTTAAATAGTAACTTGTAGTTGACTTTTCTGGCAACATTCGAGATTTTTTAACCAATACCTTTTATGGGCCAAAGTAGTGAAAGCCCTGTGAGATATTTTCACAAAAATGCACACACATGCTCGCATACAACATTGCCCAAACACTCAGACCTTTATTAATGTAATGTGGAAAACGAGTTGTTGTCGAAATTGTAAGTAAAAAAAAGTCAATTGACGTGGTGGCTCATGTGTGCGTGTACGTGTGTGTGTGTGTGTGTGTGTGTGTGTGTGTGTGTGTGCGTGCGTGTGTGCGTGTGTGTTTTGGGGTCCTCCACTGCCAGTTACTAACGCGAACAACGCGAGGCATTGCTGAATATCACCCAGCCCTCCCCGCCAACAATTCTGCTCTATGACACTGTCTTACCGTAAGACTCTTACGCCTGCCGCCTTCAGACTTAGATAACGTCAACAGCGCCAACGTTGGTCTGTTTACCCGCCTTGAATCTTCGGCTTGTGCAGCCGTTCCTAACTGGATAATGAGTACAGAAAGCCCGTTATGGAAGAGAGTCAACTCCTTTACGGGGCCAATACCACGTTCAAGACATGGACACCGTGCAGCAGCTATTCGTGAACTCATAGTAGTATTTGGAGGGGGTAACGAAGGCATAGCGGAGGAGCTTCATGTTTACAACACTGGTAAGCTAACGTTAGCTAGCTAGCTATAGAGCTAGCTTTCTAACGTTAGCAATATGGATAGTTGGCCAACTTTCAGGTCATGCCCTTATTTTGCATACACTGGCTTGGTTTTTTAGCTTGCACATTACAGCCTGTTGTCCACTTAAACTGTTAATAATAAACTTACACCGGAATCCACTAATGATAGTTAGCTTGCTAAGGTTAATAGCTTTCAAGTATCGTAACAAAACATTCAGGAACTTATCTTTCAGGATGTCATGTCAAATTCACACAAATTAAATGGTGAAGTAATTAATTTCAGCTTTAAAACTAGTTATTCAAAGTGGCAGTTTTTCAGAAACGTATTTATCCAAATGCAATATCTGCTGCAAATGCAGCAAATGGACATTGTTTTATGCAAGTCCCCTTTTTCAGTTTCTAAGCAGTGGTTTCTCCCTGCGGTGAGAGGGGACATCCCCCCTGGCTGTGCTGCACATGGATTTGTGTGCGAAGGGACTCGTATTCTGGTGTTTGGAGGAATGGTAGAGTTTGGCAAATACAATAACAGTCTATATGAATTGCAGGTGAGTCTTTACTGCAAAGATCAGTACAAAATTAATGTTACAGGTGTTTGCTGTAGCTTGTGATTTGATGGTGTCTCTCAGGCAAGTCGCTGGTTGTGGAAGAAGCTGAAACCTAGACCCCCCAAACATGCTTTACCCCCTTGCCCTCGTCTTGGACATAGCTTTACCCTAATTGGTAACAAGTGCTATCTCTTTGGAGGGCTGACAAACGACAGTGAGGATCCCAGAGGCAATGTACCAAGGTATCTTAAACCTTTTTAACTTATGCATTTTTTTTGTTGCAGATTTAACAATTATAATCATAAATAATCCTGATTTGTCCCCACTATATTTTTCAGGTACCTAGATGATTTTTATGAGCTGGAACTTCAGTCAGCGTCCGGAGTGAGGGGCTGGAGCATTCCAGAGACAAAGAGTGATGGTCCCTCTGTGCGAGAGTCTCATACATCGGTGGCATACAGTGGAGCAGGCACTCCTAAGCTCTACATCTTTGGTGGAATGAACGGCCAACGTTTGAACGACCTCTGGCAGCTTGACCTTGGTAAACTCACATCTGAGTGATCAAACCTTTTCAGTTCAATGTGAATTCAGTCACATATGCTGTTATAGATTGAACAATGTTAATTGTTGCTGGCTATTACAAAATACTATTATTGCCTATTGAAACAAATACATTCCCACATACCTAAACTAAATTGTTTCTTGAGTGTGTGAGTCTTGTTTTGTCTTTTCAGACTCTATGGCTTGGTCTGTACCCGAAACCAACGGACCTCTTCCTCTTCCCAGGAGCCTTCACTCTGCCAACATTATTGGAAACAAGTAATTGTAACCTGGATTTGCAGCTTTGCCTATGTTTTTTGGTTTGGGTTTATAACCATGTAAATGAAACAAACCTAATTAAACGTACCTTTGGATTCTTTGTTTTCTCTGTTTCTAGGATGTATGTCTTTGGGGGATGGGTTCCTGTTGCACAGACAGAAAAACCCAATTCTCTAGGAGCAGAGTGGATCTGCACTAACTCCTTGTCGACGTTAAACCTAGGTTGGTACTGCACGATAAAAGCATCCCATATCTGTTATAAAAATTGTCTTCTGACTAAGACACAGTGAGATGCATTGACCACTGAGGCGGTATTACTTTTATTTTTCAGACACTATGACATGGCAGAGCTTAGGTCCAGACAATCAGGACCAGGTTCACCCCCAGTTACATGACCATGGGATTCAGACAGACGAGCCCCTGCTTAGTGTCCCCAGAGCCAGGGCTGGCCACTGTGCTGCCTCCGTAGGTTCCAGGCTGTACATCTGGAGTGGTAGAGATGGCTACCGCAAAAGCTGGAACTACCAGGTGTGCTGCAAGGACCTGTGGTACCTGGAGACAGGCAAGTGGAGAATACATTGTGTGATATATCAAATCACACAGAACCGTCCATCTTCTCTACTTAAAGCTGTGTTTGTTGCCCATGTTGTTTTTCAGATCGTCCCTCTACTCCAGAGGCTGTTTTACTCGTCAAGTCGACAGTTACTATGCTCCATGTGGCCTGGCGCCCCCTGCCTGCTGCAGAAAGCTATCTGCTTCAGATCCAGCCTGTGTCTCCCTCTGTAACCCCAGCCTCTGATGCTCTCAAAACACCAGTGGGTCCACCCAACACACTTGGACAAGTGGAGAACACGCAGGAGCGGGCAGGTAAAACGACTACAACCCTTTTCAGTCAAATGCTTGCAAAACTGTCTTTGCATGTTGACACATAAGTGTTATTTTTTACCAGTGGTGCAACTTTCTGAAGTTGCTGGGGATGGCACTTATAAGGATGGAGATGAAGTCGCACACGTTGGACAAAAAGCAATGGTATTCATCTCATTTGCCAGTGCTTCTTCTAGATGGAATCTGTACATGGAGTGCAATGTTTCTATTTTCTTGATTGATTTGATAACAGTATTTTTGTACCCTGTGGAGCAGTCAGAGACCCCTGTTAAAGTGTCAAATGGCTCACAGAAAGTTATTGGCATGAAGACTGAGGAATGCACAGACATTCAGCCCTGTAAGTCTGATGGTTTGATCCCTGTAATATCATGGACTGCAAAGTTGCTGTATAGAGTAATATAATACTGAGTAGTCGGCCATTGAATGTCTTCTGTCGGTGTGTAGCTGCTAAACAAGAAAGCAACTTCACTGAGACTTCCCTGAAATCAGAAATGATTGACAGCAGTGCTCCTCCATCCCAGCAAGGTAACTGACAAAACAGAACTAATTGATAAGTCATGCTCAACCACTATGTGGCCAAGTGTAGAAGCAAGTCTGAAACTCCTTGTTATATTGCATTCTACAGAGAACGAGTCCATTTACACCAAATCTTGCTCACAGACCAACTCACTTTCCAGTCAGGTATTGTCTTATAATCTGAGATTTTTAATATTTAAGCAATGCTAAACTGTTGAAAAAAAAATCCATATCTCTGGTCTTTAGCCACCAGAGAATGCTGAAGATTCAGGGTGGTTTGATTGTGGGATGACCAAAACCCTCTTCTGTGAGGTCAGCCACTACTACCTTCAGTCTGAGGATGAACAGTCAACCACAGTCCTCAGTTGGCCCACAAACAGTACAGAGGTAAAACATCCCCACAGCTGACTATATAATTAGCCCATAGTCTCAGAAGAGAGCAGGGACTACTTAAATGTGTAGTTGTCAATCAATATAGCCTGTAATTCATGCTACCCCCCCTCTCGCTCTTCAGAAGAGACTGTCCAAGGCTCAGATTGCCCAAGACTATAAGGATAGGGTCAAGCAGGAGCTGGCACCAGCTACAACCTACAGGTTCCGAGTGGCAGGCATCAACTTCTGTGGTCAAGGAGACTTCAGTCCAGTGAGCGAATTCAAGACCTGTCAGCCTGGCTTCCCGGGAGCTCCATCTGCTGTCAAAATCACCAAGGTGCAGTGCTCTGCGCTCTCGCATTGTTTCATGTTCAAAAGGGATCTGCATAGTAAGAATCAATGGGGTGATGGGAAAGTCAATACTTTATTAAGTTGTATAGAAAATAGTATTGCCAGTGCTCAGAGTTGTGTACTGGGGCTTGTGTTCCATGAGAAAAATTCCAATGTACAGTAGATGTCTATATTCAGTTGACATGCATTTCTTTTCCTCCTCTACTTTCAGGCGAATGACTCTGTCCACATCACATGGGAGGCTCCCTCCTCTCCGTCGGGAAGGATCCTGGAGTACTCAATGTATCTGGCGGTGAGGAAGAGTCGTACTAACAATGCTGAGCGGCCGGGCCAAATGGCCTTCATCAGGATCTACCGGGGAACCAAAACCTCCTGCACAGTCAGCTCCGACCACCTAACTAATGCACACATTGACCACTCTGCCCCCAATCGGCCTGCCGTGGTTTTCCGCATTGCTGCCAAGAACGAGCAGGGTTATGGCCCTGCCACGCAAATTCGCTGGCTGCAGGGTAAATGCGTTGCCTATTCATGAAAGTGTTAATTTTTGATAGTCTAAGTCTGTGTCTTTGTCTGATTTCCACTCTTGAATCAAATTTCCTATCCCTTGTTAGATACCAGTAAACGTCAAGCTTCATCACCTAGGCCTGACAGCCCCACAGAGGCAGAACAGGATGGTGCCGACAGGTAACCCAAACCCACTATAAAAATAAACAAACTAATAGTTGCGGTCGAATACACTTTTATTGGACTATTTGGTGCTCAATAGTGCTTTAATTTGATTTTTTTTGCAGCTCTAGCTGAAGATCCCTGCAACAATTTCAAATGCAGCATGAAAAGTGTGCAAGGAATATGTACTTGATAACTTGGTCATGTGTATGACACTTTGTAAAATACTTTCTAAAAAGATGTTAAGTTATTTTTTTATTTGTAATTATTTTTGTTGTATATATATATATATATTGCTGTTTTCAAGTTGTGCTGGGACATTTAGCAGTTATGTGATTTGTAGTGAAAGCACTGTTGCCCTAATATGTGATGGGTCTTTATTTTTTACCACATTAAGATTCCACTGTTGTTATGTTATGTCACTTAAGAAATCATTTTGGTCAGATATTTACACTTTTTGATTCAAACTCTTCTAAAGGGTTAAAAGTGCCTTAGTGCATGAACCTTTGATCCATTGATTGTTGGACATGTACCATGTTTATTGAATTGCAAGCTGTATATATTATGTTAGGTTCGTGGTACAGAATACCTCTTTTTATATAGTTCGTTTTTTCACCTACATTCCTTTTAGATACCATTAACATATGTATCAAGTGATATGTTAAGGGGAAGATATGAGTTTAAGTGTTAAAAATTTAGATTTTGTTATCTTAATATAATTTGTGGTCATTGACTTGTTTGGTGAGATGTATTTTTTAACTATGTAAATTAAAATAAATTCCACAGGATTAAGCCATTTTGCAAAGCCACTCAATTTTAAGAATGGAAGTATTTTCCTGGGCTGAGCCTTGACTATGGCATGAAAATGTTGCAGTCTGATTTATGAACTAATACTAGAAATGCATTTATTTTAGCTATTAAAACTATTTGAAAGTTAAGACAGATCACAGCACTTGCTGAATGTGTGTGAGTGGTTGATTTTTTCTGTCCTGTAATTCATTCTGGTAAATATTACTTGTGTTTAAGTGTGTTCGTACTAGCCCGTGATAATCGTACTTTGCCGTCGTAAATGTTATGGCTAGTTGGGTGATCAGATAGAGAAGAGATAATCAAATGCTAAGATATCTGGATTTATTCTAAAACAGTTATAATATGTACTACGATTGGAGGGTGCCCAGAAAGATTCTTGCGAGCCAAAGTAAAAGACGACAGGCGGCGCTGGTTCGCGTTCACTTCTACCGTAGCTAGAAAGCCATCACACGAAGAAGATTTCAAACGTACTCTGGTCACAACTGGCGTACGCAACAGTAACAGTGGTAACACCATAGTATTACCAACGAAGTCAAGTACTGCTTGCTAAGGTGAGACAGGTAGCCTTAGAAAATCTACAAATAAATAAAAAGATTGTATAGTTAAATAAACATTTGGTAATTTGATGGTCGCTTAGACTCATGGAAATATCACAAACATTGTTGCAATTTAGGTTTGTTTTACTGTACAACCATGAATCCGACATTGTAACATTAGCTAGCTTGTTTGGAGTAATCTAGCCTAGTAGTTGTTGAACAAAGCGCCTCTTCCAAAACCTGTTGCAATTCAGACTTAGCCCCTTCGCACAGCTCCAGATCAAGTTAAGATTAATTTAAAATCTTGGCAGCAGTTAAAATAAACTTCTTTACAGAGTGCCTGGAATTTGTGTCGTTAAATGAAAACAGTGGGGCTTATTTGTTGCAGCTTAGTCGAAGCGACCGGTCCACAAAATATTATTTATCAAGCGATGCCGATGCATAGACGCCACACGTTTAAATACCTAATACTTTAAAAATAGGAATTAATCTCTCTTTGCTTCTTGTCATTGCAATCAAGCATATTCATAATCTCCCCCTTGAATCGCCGTTTCCACAACAGGCGAGTCAAGAGCCCGGAATAAAGTTAGCTATAATCACTTGAGACACATTGAAGAACGTTAGTAATTTGCGATGAGCGGAGTAGCTGAGGGACTCACTCAGGGACACTATGGTAACGCTGACAACATTTCCTCCCACTGAGACCAAACACTCAAATCCTTGAGAGATCCTCACTTCAACAACGGCAATAACTGTTACCTCCTGAACTTGCTTTGGATTTGATCGTATTGGATTTTACTCTGGATTTGTCTCTTTGCTTTGTGAAGCTCAACATTGTACTGTCATTCTTGCTTCTTTGTATCTGGTAGGGGTGAGATGAACACCTCTGCTTTAGGGCAGGGGGCCCCCTTGTTCCTTAACCTGGATTCTCGGGTGGGGAAGCCAACAGCTAAGTTGTTGGGGGACAACACAGAGCTTGGGGGATCTGAAATTGAGCTACAAAAGATGCTGATTGATGAGAGGATGAGGTGTGAAAGCCACAAGACTAACTACCAGACACTCAAAGCTGAACACACAAGGTTAATGAACCAATAATTTTGTGTGATTGTCTGTGTTTTGCTGCTACCCAAGAGGGGTTAGTTAGCTATCATTGTCATGTCTACTCAAACTGAAATTGATTGTGTATTACTTAAAAATGTGTACGGGTGTGTTTGAGACATATCATGTACATTTCAGGCTGCAAATTGAGTTTTCACGTGGCCAGGGTGAACTGAAGCGACTGCTGAGTGACAAGCAGTCCCAGCATGAGAAACTACAGCTGCTACTGGCTGAACTCCGGGGAGAGCTGCTAGATAAGACAAGGGAGTTAGAGGAGCTACGTTTACAGGTACCAAAGTAGGGGAGCTCTTGTGGTGTATCTTTTCCTTTTCTGCCACTCTCTATCGAACAGCTACTTTGTTTGGGTGTTTTTAAGGTGTTAACGCCACAGCGGTTGGAGCTGTTGAGAGCTCAGGTGCAGCAGGAAATGGAAGGGCCAGTGAGAGAACGTTTTAACAAGCAGGAGGAGGTGAGCCTTCCTTAAAAACATTCTGTCAGTGTCCACTTCATATAACTGTTTCTTGACTGCGTTTGGAAATGTATTTCCATATAAACATATAAGTGAAAAAATCCTAAACTGTTTGGCAGCCCTTCAATCTCACTCATTAGTATCTCAACTGCTGTTTCTATAGCAACAGCTTGGAGAAATATAAGTGATTATTATAAAAGGCACAGAGAGCTATGCAAACATACCCGTGAAAAGAAGGAATAATCATTTAAATTGTCTCTTATATGGAAATGTTTTCCTTTGCAGGATACGGAGAAGTACAGGTCAGAATACAACAAGCTGCGGTACGACTACACCTTCCTCAAGTCTGAGTTTGACCATCAGAGAGAAGAACATGGACGTATACTCGAGGAGAAACAAATTTGCTTTGAGGCTGAAGTATGAGATCCCACTGTGACTTCATAGTTAAATTTATGCCAGCATAGATGTTGGTGTGTTTGTACCATTTCAGTTTGTGTTTATTGTGTCTGTTTTTTCTTCATTTTTTTTCTTCATTTTTTTTTATACAGTTATCTCGTCTGGAAAGGGATAAAGAGGAGCTGGTTGCCCAGTTTCAAGGATCCGACCCATCCAGTGATGGGAGGCGCGTGGAGGTGTTGCTAAGAGAAAAGGCCCAACTGCATATGCGTCTGAAGGGAATGGAAGCCGAGGTGGCTGAAGTCCGAGCCCAGAGGGAAAACTCGGGCCAGCAGGCAGAAAACGTGCAGCGCATCCAGGTCCGCCAGTTAGCCGAGTCCCAAGCTGCAGCCAAATCCTTGGAGGTAAGATGGAAGAAGTCTGCCGTTGTCGGATTGTGATCAACACATTTTTATTAGTGTTGTTAAATAATTATTCTAATAATAATGATCATTGTGTGCCTAATTTCAGGAAAACCTTGGATGATCTATTTATCTGCTGTTTCTTTCCTAGGCAGAGCGCCAGTCTCTTCGGCTACAGTTGGACCGCCTGGAGAGTGAGCTGCAGCTTGGACATGAGCAGAACACCCAGCAGACGGGGCGACTGCACAAGGCTGAGAGAGAGGTCAGCTCCCTCACCTGCCAGGTACACTGACCTCTGAATCAGGTCTATTTGCCCATAATGCTAAGTTTATACTGCCAGAATAACCATTGTAACAGTTGTGACAATTGAGGACTATAAAATTTTTTCCCTCAATCCGTCTCAATTTTTTTCAGGTGGAAAGCATGAAGCACTCGCACAAGTTGGAGTTGGCCAACGTCAAACTAGAGTGTGCAAGGTCCAAAGGGGAGCTGGAGAGAGAGCGGGACACGCTGCAGGGGCAAATCGATGGTACGACATCACGTTGGCTTTTCTACACGTCATGTCCACCTCTGCCCCTCGGTTCTCCTCCCATCAGTAACTTGGCCCTGCCTGCCCCCTAGGTCTGCAGCAGGATGTGGAGGTGCTAAAGGGGACGGTGGATAGGCAAAAAGAGGTGCTGGTGGAGAAGGAGAGGGAGCTGGTCCGCAAGGTGCAGGCGGCCCGAGACGAAGAGCTCCACAAAACCGCAGCTCTGCATGAGGAGAAGTAAGGATCTGTCATATTTGACAATTCTGTTCCCTACTCTAGCACTCCCACTCTCTTGTTTGTTGAGGTTAATCTGTTGTTCTGGATTCAAATAAATTATTCCGAAACGGCCACATACATTTATCAAAATAATTGATGAACCACTTCAAATGTGTTAAATTCGGCCATTTGAGGTGATTGACTTTCAATTGTATTTGGCCTGGGAAGTAATGAATGTCTCAAGTTGAGTTTTGAAATAATGGGTCCTTCTCCTTAGGTTGGAGGTGGAGAATCGTCTGGTTGAGTTGGGACAGAAGATGGCCGTGCAGGATGCCTCAGGCCACGCCCTGGAAGAAGAGTGGCAGGAACGTCTCCGTAGCGCCCAGTCAGGGGAGGAGTCTGCTCGCAAAGAAATGCTGGCCCTAAGGTAAGGATTTAAGAAAAGGGAGAAATAATTTAGAATGATGCATATTTATTGTGATTATTTAAGATATTTGGGTAGGTATAAATATTTTATGTAACCCTGCGTTGTTTGACCCCCAACCTCCACAGGACAAAATTACAGCAGCTTATGGCTCAACTGGAGGAGCTGGAAACCCAGAAGTCAGAGAATGCTGACTTAAGACAGGTAGTGATGGGTGCACTAACCTATTAATGTGAGTCACAACAAAAATAACAGTTGTGTTGAAGTTGCATCGTGCTCTGTACCTACAGCAGAACCAGGAGCTGAGTGTCCAACTGGGGACTCTGTCCCACTCAGAGGGGGAGCTGCACGAGACCAACCAGCGGCTGCGGGACACCTTGGAGAGGGTGAGGGAGGAGCTGAGGAGTGTCCGTGGGCAGGCGGAGAGGAGCCAACACGAGGCCGAGAGGTACCAGTCGTACACTGAAGCAAAGGCTACGGGCTAGTTGTGTTTGTGTTACTCCTGACCAGGAGGATGGTGGAAGGATTCGCTTGACGGCCACACCGATCAGCTCCTACTTTTTCGGGGATGTTTTTATCTGCCGCTAGGCTCAGATATGAGAAAGGCTGCATCAGCTTAGCTGCCACCTGCCTTGAACTGGACTAGGTATTGTTACTTGTAGTTTGTTATGCTCATTTGAACAGGGCGGCTTTTTATTTGTTTTTGCTAGTGTTTTTGTCAATTAATTAGAGATTCCTAACTTGTTGGTTGGCTTGCATATTTTAAGCTACTAAAGAATTGATGACTACATGCAGTGGTCTCAGAGAGAATTAATCAACATTCAACATGGTTGAAGTCAAGGCAGTATGCAAAGCTCGTGTGATTTGGTGTGTTGTGCAGGCATTATCTGTGGTGTTTTCTGCTGAAACAAATGCCTTTTCAGATTGCTATCTATGCTAGAGGATTTTAACTAGATGCCTCTCTTCTAGGTTGGTGGAGGATCGTCGTGTAGAGTGGCTGGAGGACAAACACAAACTGCAGGAAAAGGAGGCCGAGCTGCAGGAGAAATACAACCAGGCCAAGGACAAACTGCAGAGGGCAGCATTGGCTCAGAAAAAGGTCTTATGTGGCTTCATTTGAAGTTTCTGTCTGCTCGCTTTCTCTTTTACATTGGCGCGTTTTTACCCTGGATGTGTGAAATCAACGGCTCATGTCGACTGTATTGGTGCATCTGTGCGTTATAGAGAAAAACCTTGACAGAGAACAAGGAGAAGAGACTCCAAGAGAAAGTTCAGCTGTTGGAGGCAAAGATAACGGAGCTGGAGATACAGGCCAGCGCAGCCAAGAAGTACGGGCCAGATTATCACTCACCTTCTCATCTGTAGAAATTATCCTGATGGCTTTACGTAATGTAGTAGTGATAATTGTGAAAAGACAATCGCAAAAAATCATTCATATCATGTTTTATTGGTGTTCTAGACGCCCATCCTACACTGAAGAGCACGCCCATCTCGGCAGACGACTGAAAGAGCTCCAGCGCAGACACAGCGAGTTCCGACGCCTTTTACTAGGCAACCAGGTAGCCTCCAGCCCTGGTCCGGCACTCCTGAGCTCCTCACCCGCCCCCATTTTCATCCACGGCTCCGAGGTACCATTTGTCAACCTCCAGGTGAGTCCAGTTAGACATTGTGGTGGTGTGAGCGTCGGCTGCAGGCAAGAGAGTGTAAGAGAAGCGGCTCTTGGATCCTTCACCATAACTGACAGGTGGAGGTAATCAGCGCCAATAATTAATTGTGTAATTGCGCTGATTGCCTCTGATTCCAACAGTGAGCCTGGGGTTGTTAAAAGCAGGACCAGAAGCCAGAGAGAGGTGGATGAGCAGACCTGGAAGAGAAACCTTTGACAGGCGTTATTATAAAGAAAAACAAACTGTAATAAAGGAGCACGATTTCCTCTGTACGATGTTTCAACCTGATGTCAAAATAAAAAAATCCCTGTACTGGCCAGCACAGTGGCAGGTGAGTGCCACCCCTCCTGGCTTGCAGCACTTTCGTGCTCCTTTGTCACAGTTTGTCTTTCTAAATAATAACGCCGTTCAAAGGTTTCTCTTCCAGGTCTGCTTACCAGCACTCATCCACCTCTCTCTAGCTTCCAGTCAAGCTTTTAACAACCCCAGGCTCACTGTTGGAATCAATCGGAGGCAATCAGCGCAATTAACAATTATTGACGCTGATTACCTCCACCTGTCAGTTGTGGTGAAGGATCCGAGACCCGCTCTTCTAACACTCTCTCCCTGCAGCCGACGCTCAAACCACGCCCACCCCACCACAGACATACTAACGAATGTAAAGTGTTTACCTCAGATCCCTGTGCTAGCATTGCATCAGCTTGCTTCCTCCTGTCTTGCTTTCAGGAGGAGCAGCACCAGAGGGAATTATCCCTCCTGCGACAGAGGCTGGAGGACTTGGAGTGCACTCAGCAGCAGCAGCTTGTGGAATTGGGAGCTCCCACTGAAAGAAACAGGGGCTTAGGCCAGCAAGGCTCACATATTGAACTTTGACCCCAATACAGAGCCTTAGCTTTTTGCGTTATTAACCAGTGGACTTACTGATTTTGCGGTTTGTTTCATTTGTACTTATGTATTGGTTAATGTAAAGAGATCTTTGTTGTTTTGTGAAAAACTTGCTTTTCTGTCACTTGCATATTTACATAATTGAAAAGAAAAATATTTTTTAAATGAAAAAGAAATGTAAAAACATGTCGACGTTTACAGTCTGTTGGAGGTCTACCAAATGCCTTGACCAGTAATGCCTTTGGCATAAATTATGTTATTGGCCAACTATTTACTTCCTCAGGGTTTACTTGACCTGTCTGAAATATTTGTCTCGTGTTTACATTAAGTCCATTACTTGAATTCCGAACCCACTCTGGAATAAGGAATGCTTTATGATGAGGAATGATCAGGGCCTCATGACAGCAAAGGCTGTGTTTTGCACAATCTTTTATAAACTGAATGTTGTCGAATGATTGACCTATTTCAAAGTGTGTTTTAGTTTAAAATTCGATGCAATTAATATTTATTTGCGTAAAGTATAATGAGCATATTTAAAGAGTGTGTCCATACATACAAAAGCATACATACTTTTACAGGCACAGGTTTGCTTAAACAGTTCCTAAGTTCATTGCTTTCGTGTGGTTGTAAGATGAGTAAGCAGTATGGAGCAAGTGCAGCTTCTGGACAAGGGGGCGGAAGTGTGGCAATAAAATACTACGAAGTGAAACGGTCTGAACCGCTCCACCTAAAGAACTGTTGTTCATTATAGCCCTGAGTTAAGTCTAGAGTTTGCGGTCAAAGGACCTTGAAATAACTGTATCAACACCTTTGAGGGCAAACATTTAAAAACAGTGCATAGAAGAAAGCAGCGTTTGCTATCAGTGTTGCCAAACATTTAAGAAAGGTTAGGCCCAGATCAGCCCCAAACATTTCAGCATGAGAGTTTGGATAAGGAAGGTAGACCCTCAGTGCCAGGAGCAGCTTTTCAGGCTGTCAAACTGGATTTTCACATGCTGCAGTTGCTGGGTTAGCTCAGCAGGGGCCTCATTCTGTTCCAACGTATGTTTGATCTAGGAGGTAAATACACAATCAGATTTAGTATAGTTTGCGTCTATACGTTTCCAAGAGTAGAATCTTTCCGTGTAAACTTTTCAGAAAAACTTTTTCACACTCTGTCTTTCCACACCATAAAAAAACTAAATAACATCTACAGAGGCATTGAAGTGACCAACAAGCGTGTAGAGGCCTATTCACAAGCAGATTTTCATTTCTTCCTGCCAAGGTTCCAGCAGAACTAGTTTTGCAAGTCATTGCTGAGTTACTACAAGTACTGTCTAGTGTAGTCCGTTGATACTATAATCTATTGTATTGGCTTAAAGGTTTTCTGCTCAGTAAACAACCTTGGTGAACAGTTTCATGTTAGCTCAGAATTTATTTATTTTTTTAGATTTGTTGCTTTAACAGCATAGATGGTGAAATTCATAAGTAGTTCGATGATTTGTAAAAAAAAAAAAAAATCACTCACTTCGTTAAAGTATTGATGAACATATTTGTAGAGAGCACGAAGGGCAACTGATTCGTTAAATTCATTGTCATGTTTCTGAAAAACAGAGAAATCAAAATTATGTACATTATTATTAGTTCTCTTATTTAGTTACCATTCCTCAATATCTCATAAAATACAAACAGAACCTTTGACTCTTCCAGCAGAAAATCTTTGAACTCTGTGTTGGTGATCGGTGGCTGGTCTCTGATCTGCTTGTAATAGGCCTTTACTTCCTGCTTGTATTGGGGAATGTCTTTGGCATACAGTAGCTTGTTGGTGGGAGCATGCTAGAATGTAGAATAAGATAAGAAACAAATATGTGAATACATATATAGGTGAATATAAGTAGTAAGGTAACATACACAAACTCCTAAAGTAGAGGTTACAGCCAGCTTCATCACAAAGCTTTAATGGGGCACTGATCATATTGTACCTTCCCCAGCTGATTCTCTGAGAGGGAGAAAGAGTCCATAAAGGCCTGGGCAATGACTGACAGACAACTGTCCATATGTGGTGTCTTCTCCATGTCAAACACAAACTGAGGGTTCTTTAGGATGTTCACCCAGAACCGTAAGGGCAGGCTGGGAGGGTGGGGAAAGGACAAGGGAAGTGTCAAAAGACTGCAGGGAGATCATACATGAATGAATAAAGATTCAACATCTCCAGCCTGCCTATGCTACTTAAGTAGTATTTCAAAGCAAAGAACCTGTTGGTTTTCCAAATGTGTAAAACATCTGGGTCACTGATCTTCTTGCCATCTGCTTGCGCATCCAGAAAGTCAAAAAAGAATTTGACAGCATGAGGAGCTTTGCCGTTTGTGGTTCCCCAAATTGTTTTGAAAAGGTTTTCCACAAACGAATGTATAGCAACCTGACAGGTTTAGGAGGAGGAGACAATGTTAAAATGTAATAATATTTTCTCCAAACCACTTTGACCTTTGGATTATTCCAAAGGGATAGCATTTGATCAATAGTGAACTCACAAAAAAACATGAAAGCTGCTTAATGTGAAAACAACAAATGCCGGTTTTAGTCAACATCTAATTCTATGGTGTCTAGAATGTCTACAAAAGTAACATGGAAATATTGGTAAATTTGTTAAGTTGCATGCAGTGAAAGTTTCCCTTAATCACCACTCTTAAAAAGATAAATCTTCAACTACGCCACTAATGAAGACACAGTCACACGCGAACGGAAAGAGAGCGGATGTGTAGTAGTTCCTCTTGCCTTGGTGGAGAGCAGCTTTGTTAAGTGTACTTCCTTCAGTTTTATCTTCTTCCTCTCTGGGTTCCTCTCCTGGTCCTGGTACACCTCAGGATCAATCTGTTGTTAAAGGCAACATGGTTTTTGTTCTGAATTTTATTTGTAAAATCAAATTCCCAGTAAAGTAAAGACACACTATAAAGTTGTTTTGCCTTCATACCAAGTGGAAATATTTGGTAGAGAAGTTCTCATCCTCTGCAACGTAAAATAGGACAGTGGTTTTGAGAATGTGTAAATTCATATTTCTGTCCAGTGGTGGATGTGAATTAACTATGCAAATAGGTCAATGTGCCACACATGTAAGTGAATATCCTTTCTATACAATCACATTGCAATGAATGTGTAATGTAACAAGCTTGTAACCCAAACCAACCTTTTACGCTGCTTTGGTGGCAAAGAGAGGGATGTGTGCCCTTCGAAATCACTTTGATGGATGCACCATCAGGAATCTGCAGACACATTGACACAGTAATCGATGGGTTTCTCCACACACCAGAAAAAGTACATCACTGTGTTCCATTTCAGTGGTGTCTACATTGAATGATACACTGTATGCATCCTATTATATGTACTCTGAAAAAAGCAGTATGGCATCTCATGGCATTGGTAGTGAGACTAATATCGTGTTCTCGGGGTTTTAATCTAATCATGGGCTGGTTTAGCCGTGTGACCTGGCCAGCTCAGCCCTAGCTGCCAGCCTTCAGTAGACCCGAGCTATACTCGAGCAGAAACAAATGGTGTTCACAGTGATCCCATTACAAAGATATCCCCTGCTAAAGTCCCTTGCCCATGTGCTTCGTAAGTAACAGCTGACACAAATAATCTGTCTTAATCATAACTGGTTGCAAAATAACACAAGTAGACATGTTTTCCAGGCCCCTCACTTAGGTTGTTCTCCTTTTATGTATGAGGTTCATGATTAGAAATGACTACAGAAAATCAAAGGTGATCTAAATCTAGATTCTCGATGTGCAGGTTAACTCACCTTATAGTGCTTGAGTGTGTTGAGCATGGTAACATCACCTATAACAACAGAGCTAGCATCCACCTCATTTAGCGCCACAAACGTCTTGTCTCTCTCATACTCTGCACCCAAGGTGATGAAAAAAGACGCAGTTAATATATATGTACATAATATAATATAAACGATAATATATGGATTTCAGTGCATGTTGTCAAAGTCAATAGATTGTTATGGACAAATTGGGCGTTTGAATTTGTTTAAACAAGTTCACCACTGATAATAGTGCATTTTACACATGAGAACACAACGAGTTCAATTCAAACTTGACTTGAAAATCTGAGACATAAGGAGTCCTGAGACGTATTCTGTCCTGGGGTTTTTCTTGAAGTTCACCAACTGACCTATCCGGAGGTCCCTGAGTGGGGTGTTATAGGGAAAGCCAAACTTGGCATTGAAGGCCATGAGGATCTTCTCTTTGACCTGCTCCACAGTGTCACAGTCAAGTGTGTTAACCTCCAGGGGTTCACTGACCTCCCCATCGGTACCCACGGCAAACAGCACCATCAGCTTCTGTAGCGGTGGAACAAAACACAAACATGCAATAAGGAAGTTTGTTACCACAGCCTGGTGCTTAAACGTTAACATGTGCAGAATAGAAACCATGAAGGATGTATGTGTTATAAACAGCAGTGTTTCCTTTCAACACTGTATATCAGTATGACTATAAAAAAGCACATTGCACCTCGTTCTGTTGTGTATGAATACAAGCCGTGTTGTTAGGTCGAGTGTTTGATTTCCTTTAACTAACTGGCACTAGTTATAAGCTGATACATTTAAAAAGGTGTATATTCATAACATTCTGTTTGTGTGCATAGATACCAAAGAACTGAAGTCTTGAGCCTGCCACAGCAGCCAGTCCTCGTTGAGCGTGTACAAAGCCTTCTCGGTGACAGAGTCCACGGGGCCCTTGGCAATCTGCTGAGACAGAGCGCTCACCAGCAGAAAGAGGTGCTGGCCCACACTCTCCTGGAGAGGAGACCATACCATCACAATCAGCAACAAACACAATGAATACAAACAAACAGACCAACCCAAAAAGAAATAGACAAAACGGACCCTGAGGAAGCCGTAGAGACAGATTGACATCCAGTTGGTGAGTAGCTTTTCCACAATGGACTCGGTGCGGCGGAGCATGAGTTTGGGCTGGGTGTTGGCCTTCTCCATGAGATTTCTCAGTAGCTCCTCTATTATCTGGGTCAGATAGGGGAGGTTACCGTGCAGGGCCACTGTTAACAGGGAGGCCACTGCACACCTGGGCACAACAAACACACACGTACACTGGTTTCAGCACGCAATGCCAGCACACAAAGCTGACACTCAAAGGCATACACTTCCTGTCGACGCACTGAGATCAGACCGTCTCCAGAAATAGTGAAGA
Source organism: Galaxias rostratus (assembly GCA_036024795.1). NCBI lineage: Eukaryota > Metazoa > Chordata > Actinopteri > Galaxiiformes > Galaxiidae > Galaxias > Galaxias rostratus. Next base: position 7,624 of record JAVQJS010005806.1, on the reverse strand, counting down.
AAAAAAATGCATCCACAAAATTGTGACACCATCTCGTTGAAGCAACACGACACTCATAACTCGCTAACGCACTTGTCCTTGACGGTGAAGCCCTTCTGCTCCTCCAAGGCATGGATCATGGAGGTGAGATAGAGCGGGTTCTGGATCAGTTTTGACAGATTCTGGCATGGCTCATCAGGCTGTACATTCACACCATCCTGATCCAAGGAGAAATGTAAGCTCAGTCAGTGAGTTAAGATGCATAACATAAAGAAAATGTCGGGTAAACTCTTACCTGGCCAATATCCTTAATGCATGAAGTTACTAATGATCCACCCTATAAGCATCAGAATGATAGGAGGTAAAGAAAGCAAAATTTTTCATTCACTTAGACCGCTTCAAATCAAAAAAAATTGTTGCAGTAATCATTACAAATATTTCTGATTGTGTACTATATATTCTGTACTTCTGGAAAGAAGATTCTTGAAGCAAAATGTTTATAGTCTAAGAAGGGAATGGCTCCGTTGTTTTCTATCAGATCAGACTTCTCCGTTTGCAGGTCCACAAAACCTAAGACAGAGTTCAGTCAATATATTCGTTTGGATTGACATTGAAAATAACAAGGGAGACCAGTTTAGTTCCAAATACTAACCTTGTCTAATTTCTTTTCTGATGTCACACTCGAGCATTTCCAGCCGGTCGTTCATTTGTTCTCTGTGTTTCTTCTGCTCATTAAAATAGATGAACAGTCCAACTGGGAGTGAAGGCAGACGCGATCAGTATGCCATAAAGCTTATCATTTCATTCAGACATTATTGATTTAATCAAAAATGAACACCATAAAGCTCAAATCCATACCACCAAGTATGAGGGGAAAGAGTAAAAGAAGAAGTAGCATAAGTGGATAAAAACTCTGTGGAGAATCCACGCTGACGGTGACATCACCATACGTTATCTGTTAAAAAGCCAAGCACCGTGTGAACAGAGAATGTTTTCTTAAGAAAAGCGTGTTAAAACTTCAAGATACGAAGCTGTCTGTGCTGAGTGTTTAACCTTCAGGAACTGTATGTTAGCTTCATGTGAGTTTGGGATCTCACAGACCACAGAATCAGTTTCATTGCTCGGTTCTATAGTGGTCCGAACACAGTTATACTGTCTCTCCCCCTCCACACCCAGCACATGCAACTCTTCCGGGCGCAAGTGTAAGCTGTCTGCTTTTTTCTGAAATAAGCAAAGAAAAATGTAAATATATATATATATATATATATATATATATATATATATATATATATACAGTATATATATACATATATATATAAAGTTACTTGGATTTTTTAAACTAAATGTGTGCTATTTTGTGTCTGTGAGTGTTCTTTTCCTGACCTGTATGGTGATGCTGAGGTCATTCCCCTTCTTAGTGGAGGTGAAGCTGATGAAGGTGGGGTCAGGGTGGTAGGTGAGCAGTGTGGGACAGGCCAGGGATTGGTTAGCTACTCTCAGGGACACGTAGGTCCGGCTCCTCCCTTCAGCGGAAGATGAGGGGTATTCCAAAGTCTTAAAGAAAGTCCACAACGCCTGATTAAAGCTGTCAGTCCTTGAGACAGGGCTCTGGAACTAGTCTTGTATTGCGTGTGTCATCGGGGTACACCTACCTCAGCGCTGCTCGATTGTATCTTATGTGAGTTGTGGTCGCTGACAAAGTCAACAAACTTCATATTTAAACCTTTGACTCCAATTATCCTCTTGCCACTAAAACAAGGCATACAGAATATGTGTAAAATAATAATAGAATACATTTCTGTAGTGTGGTATGCACTTCCTTGTACTGGCTACACCCATCAGTAAATAAATGTGCCTTTACATGTTCCGTGCCTCACCTAGCCCAGGAGCTGTCTGGGTCCAGCGACGTGCAGACTGGTGATGGCCCATAGGTGATGCGGGCTGAGCCATGGCAACTGCCATCTGGGAGGACAGCACACACTCCCACAATACCTTTATCTCCGGCGGGAACTCGGAACATTAGACTGACCCCTGTGTTGTTCCACACACGCGACCTTATCTCACACAAACACACACACACACAAACACAGATGAATGCACATGCCACATCACACACGAATACATGCAAACACGTCAAAGATTATGGCAAGCATTTACATATTTACATATAGTATTTCAACCAACTCGTTTTACTCACTCTTTTGAACTGCAAGCCATATCTTGCTGCATCCGCACCATGGTCACATAACTCAGGTTTATCCCAGACAGCAGAACAGAGTTGCTCCCATACAAGGACAAGACATTTGGGGTGACTGATGTGATCACCGGCTTTTGACAACCCCAACACATATACACAAAGGAAACTTAAAATACTGCAAAAATTATGAATTTACTCAATATAATTGTTTGCAGACATGAATTTAGATGAATACAAGATAGTTTGCGTGAAAGAATGTAGGCTATTGATTCATGGACTAATTGATGAAAATGTCATTGTGAATAAGAAGTTTCCCTTTTTATTAAAATCCTTAAAAACCAGAAACACACAAAGACAGACTCGACACTCCCCCCATGCCAAAAAAGCCGAGCATTAAACAAGAGGATGGACTTACATGGTGAATTATTCCAGACATGTTGATTTGACAAGCATCCTGCCGAGGAGGGAAGTGAAAGTGTTTGTAAAATCGAAAACAGGAACAAAATGTCACAGTTACATTTTAAGTTTCACAACCTCAGGGGCTCAGGGATATTGTAAAGCGATGTGTGTCTTTACTGATGTTTTGCCCATGAACTCATCAAAAACTTGAAGGAGTCTGTCAGGAAAGGATAGTATCTCACCTGGATACTTCCATTGTGTGTCCAGGAGCAGACATTGTTGCTCCAGCTACATCCAACTGTGATGCACTGTTGACACCTGAGATGAAGACACACCCTCAGCACAAAGTATTCACTCATAGGTCATTATGAAGCCTGCAACACTATCATGACTCACAAGGCATAGGTAGGTGGTCCCGTGATCGCTGAGCAGTTGGTTAGAATGAGTTTCTTAACTAGCTGCACTTTCCCCACTCTTAGTCTTACAGACACGTTCAGACCTAAAATCATCATGCAACACAAACATGGGAATATATATACATCAATAATTGCTATACTTTACGCTGGGCATATTCCTATTTCAGCACAAACCTTTTATTAAATTGCCTTAACTAGTACTGGATTTTTTTTCTGATGTTAATATAACAGGAAAACCGAGCGAGCACATCAATGATGAAGTAATGAGCAGATGTCATTAACTGACTGTTTACCTCCTGCAGACAAACGATGTGCAGAGTACACACAGTAACAACGGCGCATGTCTTCACCATAGGAAAGACTGCATGAAAGGTTTGTGGGGATATTACAACTAAATGCAGAAATATTTTTTCCTCGCACGCTCAGGTGGATCTGGATGGTTAGTTTGATGCCCTGGGGACAAAGAAAGGCAATGAGAGAAAGATGACTATGAACAAAAATAGAAAGCAGTTGTACACGGATATTTGCTCAAATAATGAGTGAGCCTTTGCACCTGCCCAGAGTTGACCATCTCCACTTGGTAAGAAACCATATTCTTCTGAGAAGGATCCTGTGAAATGGACATCCAAGTTGATTCCAAGCACTCGTCCTCAAATGTGCATCTAGGGATAATCAAACCATTAAATAAATGAAAGAATGGCAAAGAGTAAAGGACAGAAAAAGAGAGAGAGAGGGAGAGAGAGATTGAACCGATGATATTTAACTTTTTTTTTTTACAAGGGACTCTATCCTGCCTGTTTCAATTCTATACTTGCGGGACACAAACCTTACCTGCTAGTAGTCTCACACCAGCCACAGAATGGATCCTGTGCATTCCAACAGTCATCCAAAGTGTTGTATGCTCCACACTTGGCCAATGGGATGCGCTTCATCTAGGAACAAACACATTTGATCTTAAAGATTGTGGCTTCATTCCTGGAATGGTACAGCTGAAAAAGAAAAGTCAAATGCTTTGGAACTCACTTGATCTGTCAGTGCGACATATACATATTTGGGATCCACTGGATCTAAGTACATAGTGCGAAACACTGGACTTGCATTATCTTCAAGATGGAACACTTGAGGACAGGTTGCTTTGTAGGACTTATCTACGGCAATCTAGTGAGAGAAAAATAGTTTATTTATCAACAAAACCATACATGCGTTGGTAGAACCTTGAATTTTCACAATTTTGGTAGGATCTCACATTTATCTGTGACAAACCAATGGGCTGGCTAGCCCATTGATTTCTACAAGCTGTTAGGTTTGATGAACACTCAATGCATTCTGGTTATCATGACTATTGTAATTGTAAACCCATAGAGCTATAGCAAAGGTTAGTTTGGATTTCTCTGTGAATTTGTCTGTGGCAAAATGCATGAAGGATGCTAATGCAACCGAGAGGAATGTCAGAGTTTGTAATTCGGAATCTATAGGACTGCTCAAAATATAGTTAAACCCGGACCTTAATCAGTTGTCCATCTCCTGTCCCGATGATGAACACCACCCAGGTGTATTTTTTAACTGCCAGTACTGAGGTCATGGAACTGTACTTAAACACAATTATCATCGGTTTCAGATCTGGGATTGAATCAAATTTCTGGCAAAACACAGACACAAACATTTAAACACACATTGTATTAAAAACATTTAGCAGCTGAGACCAAAATGTATATAATTTCTATTACCAACCTTAAAGTCACAGTTTTCAGTAGGACAGAAGTCTGGATCCATAAGTGTCCTATTAAACAGTGGCAGGTTGATGTCATATATGGCAAGGACTGTATTCACAGGGTTGCCTGTGTCGTTGGCTGAGAACACACCCGCCCAGTGCACAGGGGGGCCACCTGGAATCACGGATGAAGACAGGAGCCTGGTGCGGATGATGCCAGCTTCACTAGAATTAAGTGTGGCACCTGCTAGGGACTTAAATGTTTCCAGTTTGTCTTTTCTGCTTTTCAGCCATATCAAACGTATTCCACCCAGTTTAACAGATGGCAGTATTGAGAATAAAAATATTGTTGTATTAATTTGAAAGCCATCCACAAATTCAACATCAATGTGCTTGGAACGAATACGTGGGCTCCCGTCAACTCCCGTTTTCGAAAATATTCCACCTTTCTGTTGATCTAATGTATTGTAAAGGGTTACAGCTTCCATGTCAGTTTTGCATTCTTCAGAATTTGCTTGTGCTGTTAAAATATATGTCTCAGAATTACTCGGGTCATGTTTTAAATCCACAAGGATTCCAACAGACAAACCTTTAGGAATTACAGAGCCCACGTCAATGATCTCTTCATGAACGATTTTTGAGATATTGTTCAGATCTAGTAATTCGCAGTATCCGCATACAGTTTTTCCACATGTGATCAAAGTGTTGTTTTCGATGAATGGCAACAAAGTCTTTACCGTAAAAGTTGCATTCCAATGATCCATTTCGGAAACTTTGTGAAAACACTGCCCATCCATATTTTTGCAGTCGACTTGTAAACCTCTTTGATACCGAGTCTGAAGTGGAGTCAGTTTGTGACCAAGCTGATATAGGCGATCGTCGGTGACAACGTAAACGGAATTGGTGCCAACAGCGAAGTGACGGATAACCCCATCAAATCCGAACGTGTCCTGACCCCAGCTACATTGTGCACTGAGACAAACAAGAAGCCCCCCAAAAACCGTTCTCATCGCAGCGGACATTATGATGGATGTAAAGCTAGACACTTCATGTCCCACAGCGTGTAAATTGTACTGACCAACGAATATATACTCGTCTGTCTTGCGTTCTTTGGGTACAGTGATTCAGGAAGTTACGCTCAAAATTTGAGATTCTTTTAGCGGTCTGTGCTGATTGTTGCATCCAGAGAGAGAGAGAGAGAGAGAGAGAGAGAGAGAGAGAGAGAGAGAGAGAGAGAGAGAGAGTTTAAGAATACGATGAGAATACAATTTTCCAGCTGGAGAAGTTGTGCTCGCTTTTATATCCTATCGGCTCTTCCTCTTCACCCAATCAGTCAACCCAATTAAATATGTAACAGGCTACATAGTAACACATGTGTGATAATAAATATTTATAAATATATTATAGGCCTACTCAGTCTCTGAAAGGTGACAGAGAACCAGCCTCTCAACTTATATGGCACTTTATTTGCTCTGGAGAATTTGGTTTCAAACATATTTTGTTTTAGAGGCATGCCATAAACTCTGAGTGCCTGACTGCAGCGGGCACTAGACAGTGCCTATACAACGTCAAACTGGGCTTGATAAATTAGCAGTTACACAGTAACACTGCAGAGGGCCCTAGTACACTTCAGTGGTGTGCAATGGTATTTAGCCAGCGCAGGCACTACTCGGCCACTAGCGCTGGTATTACAACTCAAGTTCGGTGACTCCACTCCGTATATTTCAACGAACCCTTCAGAGATCGTTTCCAAATCCCAATGAATCTAACAGAGTCCAGTGGTTCCCGCTTCGCTCATTGATTGCTGCATGATAACCTCTGATATCATATACCTTTTCGCTTTGCGGTTGGATCCTGAGGTTCGCGCCGTCTTTAACTGACAGAGTTCCGAGGGTGCAATAAATCACCATCGCGTCCCAACCTTAAGAAGCCCAACTTTTGTTCCTCCTACACACTTTTTTTTCAGCCGATTGTTGTAGAGCAGTTATTCATGGTAAGTGGATGTTTTGCTAATTATCTTATAATCTAGTTGACAGCCGGGTAGAGATCGATGTCAACAATTATACAAACCAAAAGTATCTTTTGAAACAATTGTTGGTTGTCATTTATGTACGTCCAGATTTTCCCACAATGTTAAATGGCATACTTGGTAGACATTCATGTATACATTGTGCAAAAATAGCCAACTGTAAATGGCAGTAAACTCACGAGTGTTGTAAGATGACCAATGCCGTGTCTGCAGAGATTTCAGCAGATAATAATAAGGTATTATTTGATCTAATCTCCAACTTGTTGGTCCTTGGTGGCATTGACAAAATTGGACCTCCATTTATATGGCACATTATCACAATTGCTTTGCAGTCTGTTTTTGAACAAGCTAAAATCGATAAATTCCATGATTTACATAATTTTAAAATTTGACCATAGCGCATGTATTCATTTGAAGTAAACAGCATATACGTGGTCTTACAATCTCTCAATCTATGGCTCTATGTAATATTTTATTTATGCCACAGATTGTACAACCAGGCGCTACAATGGATTATGTAAGACCTCGTCCCAACAAAGAAACAACTTGAGGCTTTTAAGAGACGAGTGATTAGTGCATGATCCTAGTGACAGGAAGTTTAACGGTCTAAGACTGTATGTTGGCTGCAGCCTCTAAACCTTCAGAAAAACACACTGACATAAAACTATGTAGCAGGGGTCCCCAATAGGCGGACCCGGTCCACGTCCGGACCGAAAGACGTCTCCGTGTGGACCCAGCATGAACTGTAGTAAAAAAAAAAAAAATCTTTAGATTTTTTTTTTTTTTCAAACATTGACCAAAAAAATCACATCATTATTATTTGCATTAATCTGTGAGCTACCGCTAACGCAAGTCATAGTTGTTTGCTGTTTTTAGTAACAATATATCCATGG
>JAVQJS010005795.1:0-12887 GCA_036024795.1 Galaxias rostratus | reverse complement strand
AAAAAAATGCTTCAGCTAAATCTAATCCTTAAATAATTTAAAAGTATAGAACATACTAGCTGGAGCATTTTTTTATAAATCCAAAACTATAATCTCTTAAAACATATGAAAACTTGTATTTCTTTACCCAGCAAGGGTATTCAGCATGCTTCCTTCATCTTGGGAAACAGGACGAGTTCAACGCACATTGTGTTATTTTTATACGTATATTCCAATCCCATCCAGCATTTATTTAAGGAACTATATTTATCCAACACTAACAGAGCAGTGGTTGTGATTTAATTTAAAAGATTGTTTGAGAAGGGAAAATGGTATGTATTATTAGGAAATAATTAAATCTGACCAATCTGCATTTCGAGTAATTCATTGAAAACATGTGTTGTTATTCTGTAACTCTTTTGTACTTTGACGTTTACTGTAGTGAATTGTCATTTTATTTACACTATTGTAAATGTCCAAAGTACAATGTAGAATTGTTAGAATTTGAACGTTTGTTGAAGCTGGTTAGAGTGGGAATTTGTCCCTTCTTATTTGTGGATTTAAAAAGAGAATCAGAAGACTTCCAAGTTTTTGTTGCATGTGTTTTTTGCAAGGTTGTGACAAAACCCATTACACGAAGTGAGTTTGATGATCAAGAATTTATTCATCCATCTTTACTGTATATTTTTCTGTTTATTTCAACCTGTCATACAAACTTGCAATGCCTTACAACACCTATCGGATTATTAAGAAATATAGGTTCCCGTTTCTTCTTTCTATTTAAAGTTTTATTCACCTTGACTTTGGTTAGTATATTTAGTTACTTAAGTTCCTGCTTCCAATTCCTTTATTATTGGAAAGGATTACACAAGCAGATACACTCCTACACACACCCCACAATAGAGCATCTTTTAACTAGTCATAATAAGGCACATAGCTGTTGTATATTCAGACTTTGAGACCATTTAAAGATGAAACCTTCAGTATTTATGATAATCCAGTCCGACAGCACAGTTACACAAAATACTGTTAGCTGCAATCACCTGTTAAAACATTAAATCTTTAATGAATGAATCAATCATTGTACAATGATTTATTTAGTCTGCACAAATTGACAGCACTTTCTCAATATTTTATTTGGTTATTGCTCACATTTTGGTCAAATCCTTTTTTCAACATGTTTTTCTGATGAAAAAATATTACTTTGCCTAAGTTGAAAATGTGTATTTTTAAACTGTTGCGTCTTGAATAAATAGTTGTTTTCTTTATATTTTTGCAATGTGCTGATAAATTCAGCTAAGATTTTTTTTTGTCAAACTACCTCTGCTTTTTTGTCCATACTTTTCACTCTTTGTAAATTGCTGCATAATCCATAGTTTACCACATAGTTCTATCTGTTAAATTATAGTATGTGTTTACCGAACACTATGTTGTGACATAGTGACAAATGTTATCCATATTTAGAAATAAACTGATCGCTCTAGTTCAGTGATAGAACAAACTTCTCTGTTCTACTATGAATTTAATGTGGTTCTGAATAATTTGATTGCATTGAAATGCATCTTGACAATCATATAACAATAAATTGAAAGTAGTCTAAAAGGGTTGTATAGTGGTCTTTGAGAAATGCAATAAAAGCAAGACAACAACCAATACTCATCCCCTTCTTGAGTATTATAATGGATTTGCAAAAAAATCGGGTTTCAAAGTGGACAAGGTGTTGGAATTGTCATTCTGATTTGGTGTTTAATCTGCTTGTCTTCTTCACTTCTCTCTGGGTTCAAATGTGTAGGGGTGCTACGACTCAAATATAGTGCGTCCGGAAAGTCTTCACAATGTTTCACTTTTTCACATTTTGTCATGTTACAATCTTATTCCAAACTGCTTAAATTTGTGCCCCTCAAAATTCTGCACACAATACACCATGATGACAATGTAAGGTTTTTTTGTTGTTGCAATTTTTGTGTATTAAAAATAATAACCGAAATCAGCCCTGTGATAGGCCGGCGACCTGTCCTAGGTGTACCCCACCTCTCACCCTATGTCGGCTGGTATAGGCTCCTGTACAATCTCTCACTATTAATTTCAAGACGTCTCAAAAACATTTATACAAAAAAGTAAAAATGATAATTAAAAAAATATAACATGTGAACCAATGACTAAATTGTATGTAAGCACAATGGACTGCAATGGATGACAACTACAGACGTTGATAAAGTGACAAAAATAGGCATATTAATTTCAATAGTGTGAAGCGCTCGGGATGGGAGTCAGCACCTCCAAGTCAGGGCGAAAGGAGCCAAATGAGGCAGTACGGGCAGCCTCCTGGGCGCCTCCCTTCGGAGGTTTTCCAGGCACGCCCTACTGGTTGGGAACCCAGGGATTCTCTTTTTGACGGCTCTGGTTTGACTTTACCTATACGAGCCTGAGTCTGTGATTGGTCAATTAGATTGCGTTTTATACTTCACAAATTGGTGCGAATCAGAAAAGATTGTAGAATAAGGTAGAGGTGTTGTCAGAGGTTAACTAGAGAAAATGCACAATTGACGTTGTTGGTACAATTCCTCAAAGTGATAAAACAGTGCTATGCAAATAAATATTCAAAATCTTACATTATAGTCGCTTCAGCAATAATTTATTAATATTAGACTGCAGATTTTTACATGCTTTATAAATACAGAACCACTTAATTTTCTATCATATTTAAGTACTCTTTTCTTTCGGATGTGCTTTCCTTTGCATAGACATATTTTTCAGTTTTGAGTCTAGTTTTCTTTGCAGGTAGGCCATCTTATTGGGGTCCACAGCATTGTCCTTTGTTCCGCTGCCTGCATAAAGAACACCCTCTTTGCTTATTCTCATCCGGGCATGAGACTTGGCTTTGTCTCCACAGCCATGAACCTACAGAAGAATATTGACAACTTCTTCACTTTGCATTGATCCTGTACCTTAACGCATTATTTACCTTGTAATTTAATATAATATAATATATAAAACAATATCTAATATATAGTAGTGTATGACTATCTGGGTAAAAATAATAACAAATATTTGCATGTCTAAAAGATAATTTGTAAGTGTAGCATCCAACTTACCAAACCCCTGACTCTTACCTCAGGTATGTGGTGACTTAAACAGTATTGCCTGTTACAGAACTGGCAAAGCTGGCCAATGGTAAGAACAGATGCTTTACACTTGACAAAACTACACACACTTTCTGCCTTGACCACAGCATTGATAAGGGCCTCGAAGTCATCATCAGCATTAGAGGCTGCAGCAATCTCACCAACGCCTGCCTTGATACGGTTCTTTTCTACGGGAGGATTACAGCAAGAAAAAAGTCAATAAGTTTTATTTGGACACAAATGCACACTTTAGATGTAAGTTTAAATAACCTTTAGTTTTTGATTTGGTCTTCTTAGAGTTTTGGGCTTGCTCTGCTCGCTTGCGGTCTTGAAGTTTCCTTTCCTGAGATGCCTCTTCCCCTTTCTGAAGCTCCCTTGTCATGCGCTCCAGATGTAAACTCTTGAGGTCTACTGAGGATTGAAATGGTAGTCCTTCATGAGGCTCCAGGACCGTATTCTCCTTTTCAACAACTGCTGGGTGCGTAGGCTCAGTGGCTGACACATCCTCAATGGCTCCTGACGCCAAGGGTCTGGACACGGTGACACACCGGTCTTTGCCCTCCCCGTGGCTCTCATGCCTCAGGCCCAACTCCTCAGATATCTGATGCACCAGCAGACGGTCATGAGAGTTTAGGGATGACGGAAACTGTAGTTCAGTCTTGTTTGCGTCCTGTAGGAAATGTTCCATTTGCCCCTTGATCTCCTTGCTCCTGTTTTTTGTTTGATCCTCGTCTGTGAGTCTGAAAGTAGTAGCTTTAGAGGGCTTATCTGATTTGGCATGATCTCCCTTGTTCTTGACACCTGGAGGATTCTTGTTCCGGTGCTCTAACTTGGCACCAGTTGGACATTTTGACTTCCGCTTGGAGAGCGAGGAGCTGTTAGAATCAGCATTAGCTTTGGTCTGTTTAGGGTCACGGGTGTAGTTCTGAGGGACAATGTCCTGGATGTACTCAAAGGCTGTGCGGACATCTCCACACTCGGTCATATGGTCGATCAATGACTTCAAGAAGCCATGCCTTTGGACTGTCTGGGTATTGCACACAACGGCAAGATGCCGTCTGGCGCGGGTAACTGCCACGTTTATCCTTCGATCTTCCGCAAGAAACCCAACTTCACCTAAAACAAATGTAAACAAGGCTTTAGTCAACAGCACTCATAGTTCAACAGTAACACAAAGTATCTTTCCCTTGTGGACATTACCCTTTCTATTTGAGCGAACTAATGATAGCACCACAGCTTCTTTCTCACGGCCTTGAAAGCCATCTACAGACTTAATCTCCAGCTCTGGGTGGCGCGCAGAAAGACGCTGACGCAACAGATCAACCTTTGCAGGAACACAAAGACACAGGAACAGTCATCCCAACCTCATCTGTATCCCACACTGAGGTAGGTAGACAGATCAATTGCATGCCCCTACCTGTAAGTTGTAGGGAGCGATAACAGCTATGTCCTTTGGTTTCACTCCGGCTTTAGTCAAGGCTTTTATGTGCAATTCAACAATGTCTACCTCACCTGGGAGCATATTATAAGAAGTCAAAGAAACACGAAAAAAATATGAATAGCTGAAAATACGTGTTTTCCTTGTTTCCAAGTTTACCTTGATTCCCTTTGGATTGCTCATCGGTAATTTCCATTTCATTCAGTCCACAGCCTGCAGTGTCAATAAGCAAAAGAGGTGTACTGGTCTCTTCAACACAGGCAATTCCTGGTAGATCCCTGTCCAAAGCATATATTGTATTACAGTACTGCGAGAAGTACGGACACCATGATACGTTGTGACACCCAGTAATATCCGATCTTTGACATTGTTAGATTTTTATCAACAGCTGAAATGGGAAAGTCAAATCAAAAATTTTAGATTCAAAATTCTGTATTTTGGCCCATAAGTGCATGTCACACACATACACATCCATAAAACCTGACCAAAAAGGGGTTAGCTGAGGTTTTCACTTAAAATGCACACCCTGTTAATTTTTTTAAAATTTTACCCTTCTTTTTTATAAGAACATCAAACTTACCTATATTCTACATCTGTGCAAACATACATTGGGGGATTCACAACTACTGCATTTTAGTAGGGTCATTGTCCTGCTGAAAAATTAACTGTCATTCCGATCTTGGGTCAAGAGCGCTCTCGAGCAAGTTTTCCTCCAGAATGTCTCTGTACATTGCTGCATTAATCTTTCCCTCTATCTGCCTAGTCTCCCAGTTCCTGCCGCTAAAAAGTCCCCACAGCATGATGCTGCCACCACCATACTTCACTGTAGGGATGGTGTTAGCCTGATGATGAGCGCTGCCTTGTTTCCTCCAAACATGACGCCTGGCATTCACGCCAAGGAGTTCAATCTTTGTCTCATCAGACCAGAGAATTCTGTTTCATTACTTCATGCTTGGTTTGTGTTCTGACATGCACTGTCAACTGTGGGACCTTACATAGACAGGTGTTTGCCTTTCAAAATCATGTCCAATGAACTGAATTTACCACAAATTGACTCAAATTAAGCTGTAAAAAATCTCAAGTATCAACAATGGAAACAGGATGCACCTGAGCTCAATTATAAACTTCATGGCAAAGGCTGTGAATACTTGTGATTTCCATCCATCCATCCATTGTCCGCCACTTATCCGGGGCCAGGTTGCGGAGGCAACAGGCTTAGCAGGGTATTCCAGCCGTCCCTATCCCCAGCCACGCTTTCCAGATACTGCTGGAGGTTGCAAAGGCGTTCCAAGGCCAGAGGAGCAATTTAATCTCACCAGCGTGTTCTGGGTCTACCCTTGGGTCTCCTACCAGTAGGGCGCGCCAGGAAAACCTCCAAAGGGAGGCACCAAGGAGGCATCCTAATCAGATGCTAGTAACACCTCATCTGGCTCTTTTTGATTCGAAGGAGCAGCGGCTCCCTCCGGATGACCAAGCTCTTTACCCTATCCCTAAAGCTAAGCCCAGCCACCCTACGGAGGAAACACATGTCAGCCGCTTGCACTCCCAATCTTATTCTTTCGGTCACAACCTAAAGCTGATGAGTTGGAACGTAGACTAACTGGCAAATTGTGAGTTTTGCCTTTCAGTTCAACTCCTTCAACACAACGGTCCAGTACAACGGCCGCATTACTGCTGATGTTGCACCAATCCGCCCGTAAATCTCACGCTCCATTTTTCACTCACTTGTGAACAAGAACCAGAAATACTTGAACTCCCTCGCTTGGGTCAGCAACTCACTCCCTACCTGGAGAGAGCACTCCACTGCTTTCCGGGAGAGCACCATGGCCTCAGACTTGGAGGTGCTGACTCTCCTTATCCCGAACGCTTCACACTCAGCTGGTAACTTCTCCATTGTATGCTGAAAAAGCCAACAGAACCACATCCTCTGCAAAAAGCAGAGATGATATTCTGAGTTTCCTAAACAGGACACTCCTCCCGCCGACTACGCATTGAGATTCTATCCATGAAAATCACAAACACTACTCATGACAAGTGTCGAATTTGACTTGTGCCAAATATACGGGCACAGCTCTCCATTTTTATAGGGACAGAATGGCTCGTAGCTACGGCCCTGGTACCCCATACTCCCGCTGAACCCCCCAGGTGACACGGTCATAGGCCTTCTTTCTAATTCCACAAAACACATGTCGACTAGATGAGCAAACACACATGCTCTATGTTGGGGAAGCACGGTGGCGCAGTGGTTAGCACTGTTGCCTCACGGCGAGAAGGTCCTGGGTTCGATCCCCACCTTGACCCAAAAAGACCTTTCTGTGTGGAGTTTGCAAGTTCTCCCTGTGTTCACGTGGGTTTCCTCCGGGTACTCCGGTTTCCTCCCACAGTCCAAAAAACATGCCTCTTCCAATCCTTTACTGTAATTGTTAATTTGAGTGTACCTAATAATAGCTATTCATTTATTTTCATATTTTCTTCATCTGATTTCAGCTTCCCTAGTTCAGTGCTTTATAAATGCACTATACAAGTTGTTGTTTTTTTACATGCATTTAGACATCCCTTTGTTATCCAAAGTTCATAATCATCCTATAGATTCTCAATGGGAAACTGACATTTTCTCATGGGAAAAGTATTCTTACTTTAAGAGATGCTTTTCCACAGAGGTATGAGCTGCTAGTCTCCCCTGGTACATCTCCTTTGAGGCCCACTCCATGATGGCACTGTTCATACGGTACTGCACGGTGAGCATTCGCACCACAGAGTCACCATACTTCTGGATCAGTCTCTCCATGAGACTGACAGACAGGCCTTTAGACGCAGCACTGCAGCAGCAACAGAACCCAGGGAAATGAGGACATTAAGAATGAGTGCTCGCTAAGCAATTTAAAATACATAGATTTAAAAAAAGCCAATTAACTATCAAGGAAATTGAAATGTCCATAAGCAATTATTATTAGAAGATAACAATAACAATGTTCTACATTTCAGATTTAATGGTGGGTGGCAGTTGCTTGTAGTCTCCAGACAGGATGCACTTCCGCGCATTGAGCAGGGGAATCCAGCAGCTGCTTTCCAGGGCCTGGGCACACTCATCTATTACCACCCAATCAAAATGGCCCGCTGGCAGGTACTTCAAAGGGCCGGTGTCACAAGCGCCTGGGGACAGACAGACAGACACGTGCCCTCTAATTACCACTATAACCACTGCTATAACTCTTAACATTAGAAAGGCTGGTGGTCTGCACTGACCTGTGTTGGTTGATAAGACAACATCAGCACTTTTTAGGATCTGGGCTATTGCATTCCCCTCTCTGCTCCTTAATTCTTTACGAAGTTCTCCTATTTCATGCTTGTAATTGAACCGTTGACCTTTATCATGCACCTTTTTCATTCCCGTCTTTCAAAACAGAGAGAAAACTTTTAAAAATTTCTGTTACTCATTTGTTTTATAATGCAGTACCTAGACAAATTTCTTTGAATAAAGGTTAGTAGTATAACATTTTGGAACGCTTATAACAGCTCCACCTTAATTGACATAGAGTACTTACAAGAGCTTTATCAATGTCTTTGCGAATGTCAGCAATGATATTGGTATTGTCGCTATGGGCAAGGACGGCATCCAATGAGTGTTTCTGGATAGACTCCAACAATCTGGCAGGATGACCCAGTCTGAGGATCTTGGTTTTGTGTCTGGCTAGCCGTTCAACTAAGTTATCCACAGCTACGTTGGAGGGGGCACAGCACAAGACCTACACATATTGCTAAAAGGTTTAAATGAATACTTAATAAGGACTTTATAATTAATAACTTTACAAAATGTAGGCTTTCCTGTAACAAAAACAGAAATAGACCTCTCATTGCGTGCACAGTATTTCTTATGACCACTTATTTATCACACCTTCTGGCCTTGTCTGACTGCTTGGAGGATGACCTCGACCACTGTGGTAGTTTTACCAGTGCCCGGGGGCCCATGGATCACAGCCACCTCCTTCTGAGAGAGGGCAAAAGCCACGGCCTGCCTTTGAGAATCATCCAGCCCAGAATTAAAAAATGCCACGTCGTCTAAAGGAAGAAGTACGAGTGAGTAATATAACAATAATAAAACCAGTCACCCGTTTAACGTTATCTCTCTAAACATTGAAACACAGAAAAATACATCAGGGTTTATACTGTATAATTAAGACAACATAAAATTATTTATGTCCAGCAATAACAATAAAGTAAAATATAACAGCAGATTGTAAACACAATGGTAAATGATTCTTCCCATTAAGTACTTAAAAGCAATCTTACTTGATTGTGACAGTGAGCCAGGTTCTGAATATCCAAAGAGAACACCAATCAAATTAGATGCAGGCCCACTGCTGTATCCATTCAGAACATTCAAAGCCCTGCAAAGCACTTAGAGTTAGAGTCAAGAGCTTTAACTGAAATGTTCTGTTTAAGTCTAAGGATGCGCATGAATGATTATCCCATGTTATGCTTACTTTGTCATACGTTTGTAGGTTGCATCATTAGCCAGCTTAAGGAGGTTATAGAGGGATTCTGAGTCCACAAGGAGACCATCTTGAGGGTCCTCAAAGGCCACTGTTATAGATGTCTGGCTAATCCTTGTTACCACTCCAGTGGCAATCTGGGAGGTTGCACTGCATCCGATGGAGACATACAAGCCAACTATGTCCCCTGTTTGTAAAAATTACATAATTAAAAAAAACATCATACGTTACAAATCAACTTGGCACTCGAGTAGAAAAACTGTCATAACAAATTTAATTTACTAACCAGGTCCGAAGTTGTTACTTGGAAGTTTTGATATGGCAACATGTTTTCGTGGTTCCAGAATTACTAGCGTCCTACCATACAAGCCTGTTGACTGACTTCCAATCTGGAGTTTTAACAAACAGACCCCTTTGCTCTGTAAATCTCTAGGAGATACGTTCTCCTGCCACGCTCTTAAGGTACAAAACAAAAAGTACAGACACTTGAATTACAAGATACTAGGGGACATTAAACATTATCATACTCATTAGATAGAAAGAATGCATAATATACTTGGTCTCTTCGATCTCTGCTTCTCTTTCCTCTTGTAAAAGTTCTAGTGTCTTTGACACAAATTGCTCAATTTCCATTTCTCTCTAAAATTAAGGCAAAACAAATACATGAGGGACAACTGCATCATTTCACAAACGCTTTTTTATATTGGGTATACAGTGTATTTTAGCATCCCATACTCTGGCAGTATTGTATTTGCTATATTATTCAGGTGTTCATGCTTAGGTTTGCGTTCACATGCATGACCAAGTTTAGAAAGCACCCATTGGCGAAACTCATACACTTCTTAAGGTCTAAAGTTCGTTTTGGACACGTCGTGTTGTAATTGCCCCGCGATGTCAAGATGCATGAAGAATGCTGTATGCATTATTTTTGCTTTCCCACTTTCGAATAGTCATAGAGCCTAGCCCACAAACACAGTAAGATTGTTCTGACTAACGACAAAACAATTACGCCAAGGCCCAAGTAAATCAATATAACTGTAAGCTTATGACATTACGTGGACGAGACATCGACGAAACGTTACCTTGACTTGGGAGATCAAATTATTGTTGAATATGAACGTTAGTCAGCATAAAATTTGATTGCAAATGCTCCGCTAATTTCTTCTTCACTTGTACGGAAGTCTCATTTAAAATCCTTTGCTGCCGTCTGCTGTACTACTACGAGAGCAGTGGTGCACAATTTTGTTTGAAATATCATAGAAATACATGTACTTTTATTGTGGAAAGAAGGAAGCGGCCATTCTTCTTTGATGGTGTTCAGTATAGATGACTTGTCAAACGACTTAAAGATCTGATGGCCACGTCTTTCGAATCAATTGGGTAGCTAGGTATTTAACATGCATAGTTCGTTAAACAACCCCTGAACTATATTGGCACTAGAAAAAGACCACAGATTACGCTCCCCATCTTGCGTTTGACAGTTCATATGATGCATGCGCATGGTTTCTAATTATTCCTGTTCAGTCCGATCGGTCTAATACGATCAGGAAGAACCATCGCTAGAATTACTCTGCTGCCTAAGAAAAACTATACACAAGAGTTTAAATGCAAAGTTTGGAAATGAAAGCCAGTATAATCTACTTGTACATGATATCGTCCTGTTTAATGGTCGGCGCAACACTTTCCAAAACAGATGCAAAAAAGCTGCAAAAAGTTCAGGAGCCTGAGGTAAGTAATCAATGGCCTAAATTGGACTGGAATTGGTGTGGGTTCTTACTAATTTACATGGGGTTTCCATTAAGGGGCACCAAGACAATATGTTTATTATTATTATTATTTTTATTATTGTTACTACATAATTTACAAGTAGGCGATTATAACTTTATTATATGCAATGTATTGTCAGGTGTCACATGCAGAGTTATCAGTTTTGGAGAGAGGCCTGGTTGTGGCAGATCCACAATGGAAAGATATTGTTAAGGAGGAGAAGAGATACTGCTTTCAAGTAAAGCGAACCTTTCACGGACCTGTGCTTGGATACATTACCCCAGTAAGTATGTGATTGCGTGTCTGTAGGTTGGTGGTATAAGGCCTATACTCTGTTACCAACTATTAGATTAGATTAGACTATATTCAACTTTATTGTCATTGCACAGAGCACACGTACTGAGACAACAAAATTCAATGTTAGCATCGAACCAGAAGTGCAAAAGAAGCAGTAAAATGAATGGACACAAGTGATAAATATGAATACAATAGATAAAAATGAACACAATGCCATGAGGTATAAAAAGTATAAACCGGTGGGGGTATTCGGGTTTTTTTGGGGGGAGAGGGGGTTGCTGTGTGGTGCAGAGTTCAGCAAGTTGACAGCTGAGGGGATACCTGCTGGTCCTAGTACAGAGGCTCCTGTAGCGCCTCCCAGAGGGAAGGAGGGCAGTTTAAAGTGTTTTCCGGTCCGAGGCAGAACAGCTGCTGTACCAAACTGTGATGCAGTTGGTGAGGATGCTCTCAATTGTGCAGCGGTAGAAGTTCACCAGAATCTGAGGAGACAGATGGGCTTTCCTCATTCTCCTCAAGAAGAAGACTTGCTGGTGAGCCTTCTTGACCAGGGTGGAAGTGTTAAGGGCCCAAGAGAGGTCCTTGGAGATGTGGACACCCAGAAACTTGAAGCTGGTGACACGCTCAACCTCCGTCCCATCGATGCAGATAGGGGTGTGGGTGCCTCCTTTGGTATTTCTGAAGTCCACAATGAGCTCCTGGTCTTCGTGGTGTTGAGGGCCAGGTTGTTGTCAGCGCACCACGCCGCCAGGTGCTGTACCTCCTCCCTATAGGCTGTCTCGTCGTTGTTATTGATGAGACCAACCACCGAGGTGTCGTCTCCAACTTGATAGTGGAATTGGAGCCATGTACAGGAGTGCAGTCATGGGTGAAAAGGGAGTATAGAAGAGGACTCAGCACACAGTCTTGTGGGACGCCGGTGCTCAGGATGAGGGTTGAGGAGGTGAGGTTGTCTAACCTAACATACGGAGGTCTGTTGGTCAGAAAGTCCAATATCCAGTTGCAGATGGAAGGGTTAATTCCAAGGTCACCAAGTTTGGTGATCAGTTTGGAGGGGATGATAGTGTTGAATGCTGAACTGAAGTCAATGAACAGCATTCTTACATAGGTGTTGCTGTTGTCCAGGTGAGAGAGCGCGGAGTGCAGCGCTGTGGAGATGGCGTCCTCCGTCATTTATGCATGAATGGGAAGGAGAGGTAAACCTGCTCTTAACTTCTCCCTACCAACCCATTTTGATGCTCAAATTATTACTTCCTTGGCCAAAGCAAATACCAAGGGTGAGATTGTGTGGTCACGATGCCAATCTCTAGACGTTGCAATTTGGTGGTTAATGTCAGTGTATCAAAACACTATGTCCTAAAAGTATGCCTTGACCAGCTATAAATTCGCATTTGGTACCTCAAAAAACTCAAATCCAGACCGCAAAAGCTCATGAGACAGACCCAAATGCGTCAGCCTAGTCCAGGAAAATTACGTAAAGATCCTTTTGCTCACGTTTTGCCACTTAAATTTGGTGCCAAATCATGCATGTATTTGTGACACCCAAAGAATCCTTAAATGTCTGCTTTCTGTACTGAGGTACCTATTAATTTGATATTTGTAAGGTATTCCCTCAGTATTTGTGCTTACGATCCTAAAAATATTTTCCTATCCACATTAAGAAAATCACCTTGGCCTGAACTCGCAAATTTTCGTGGAATCTTTCTCTTTTGGAATCAATACTCCCAAATAAGATTTGGGAATTATTTGTTTTTCTCTAGCTAGCTTCAGTAGTTTCCAAAGGAAACATAG
>JAVQJS010005789.1:0-13413 GCA_036024795.1 Galaxias rostratus | reverse complement strand
CTAACACGGGGAGAACATGCAAACTCCACACAGAAAGGCCCTCAGGTGGGATTCGAACTCAGGACCTTCTTACTGTGAGGCAACAGTGCTAACCACTGCGCCACCGTGCCGCCCGAGACCAGAGACATGGCATGCAAATTGGAATGTAACCAGCAACAGTGTGACACGCAGAAGTAGCGTTGAGAGATCAGTATGCCGCTCATCACGGATTGTTTCACCCCTTGGAGCAACAAGGATTAGTCACGCAACAATTCATCTGCCTTTGTTATGCTTTTCTGTCTATTACAAAGTGACAAACCCGTTTTTGTGAAGTTGTTTTCTCTCATTTCAGTCAGAAACACACTGAGGTTTGACCATCTACTGAAATAAAATGGAAATATTGGTGGGTTAGTCGGTATGGCTATGCCCGTTTAGGGAGCTCCCTGCTCCAGTTTGTACAAATGGTAGCCTACACAATGAAACCCAGGAGGGGAACGTATGACAAATAGCCCCACAAGGCGCAAAGTGAGTAGAAGCCACAAAATGTTGAGGAAAGGGTTATGGTGTCAAGTCCAAGTCATGTCCAAAAACAGCATGAGCAAAATGTGTGCAAGTGTTCTGGTACGTTTAAATAGACTGCCATGTCATTGAAATCTTATACCGTGAACTATAAATTACAACTGATGTGAGAAATATTTGACAATTTATATGTAACTTAACCTCAAATATGCCTTACTCTCACACAAACTTCAAAATGTCAATATGATGCATACAATAATGTTTAGGCCAAAAAAATCCTTACAGATGGTAAACTTACAAACATAATGGGCAAAAAAAAAAATCCACCGACACCAAAGGAGAGCTTTGTGAGACATCTTACCTCGTCTTTGCCTCAAGGAAAAAGGGAAACATTGTGTCAGTCGACACAACAGTTTTGTTAAAAACGACAATTGTTGTGAGTAAAGTCAAATGAAGGATAAAGAAACAATTTGTCTCAAGGAGCTCATTAGAGCGAGCCTCATGCCTTTGCAGGCTTCACACTCAGCAGCTGTCAAACACCTGCGCTCTATGTCTGGGAGATAGAGACACACCACTACAGAGGGCAAGTGCAACCAGTCTGCCTGCAAGGCATCCAAAGGCAGTCACATCAAGGGGAATAAGCAGCATTGCAATGAGTACCAGCCATGCCACGAGTACACCGCATCATTGCTTTTGTGGAAACTCACAGGTTCTTTATTTCATAGAGGTGCCATATTTTTTAGAGGTGCCAAAAAGCAGGGATCCACCGACAACTGCGATTTAAATATTACCTCCTTTCAATAACACACACTTTTGATCCTCAAACTCTTTATTTTGACTTCACCTGAAGTTGCTCAGGTGCGTGTAGCCAGTCGCCTGTGGTATAATTGGGACTTGTCACTCAAGCTCAGACTAGTCGTCCCACAGGGCGTGTGAAGGATATGCTACCTCACAGCCACTTTGTGAAATCACATTGATCCTTTGTATATGCGTGTATGAACACTGGTGCAGAAATAGACTCGCTCACCAGTCACTGAACACATGATGACAAGATATAAACAAACTTCCTGGTAAACAGTAAAATGATTTGATTCAATGCAAGGTTCACGTTAAGTGTCGTTTGTGATTGTGAATGACGTTTTGTCACTCGATTACAGCAGTTCAATCTTGGTCTGCCGAACCAACAACATATAGTGCAATCAATCAAGAAACAAGACCACAGGACTAAAGAGTCTGATAGAGCAGGGCAACTAGTTCATCCATGAAGCTGCATACTATTATATCCCTGTAGTTCTCATGAACAGCACAATTTGTCTGAGGAGCGCATTATGTTCTCGTCCCTGTGGGCCCCCGTTGTTTCACCGAGCACTGCCTGCACTCTTAATCACCTCACACACAAAAAAAAATTCAATATTTTTTTTTTTGAAATTTGCCAGACATCTCTCATTCCATAGAGAAAGGTTGAACATGGCCCCGAGCGAGGCTGTTAGTCCTTCATGTTCCAACAATTTGACAACTGCCTGTGTTTGGGGAAGCCTCTCGTGAGGGCAATTGAAATTGTTTATCTGGTTGCAGGACAAACAAGTACTGTATGTCTGATATCTGCTTGTGTCTCCGTGTAAGGCCGAACGAGCGGCTTGGAAAGACAGGAGTGGAACACAGAATGGATTTGTGTCTTCTGTAGTTGTTCTGGGCACTCAACAGAGACAACTCGCTATATTGACTGGATTGTGCATTCAACCAAATCAAATTTTTAATTTGAATTTCAGCATAGAAATAAAATGTAAGAATGGTAGTGTATTGATGGAGTGAAGTAAAAGAGGTTTGCTCTGATACACACCTTTGTAAGGGACTTTGTTTTAGACAGACAGATGTTAAAGCAGAATGCAAAACCAAGCTATAGATCAGAGCAATCTAAAATTCACTTTGAATAAAACAACATAAGAACTGCATTGCCTTCTTGGTACTAAAACTGATGTTCAATAAAGTCCATGCTAAAAAGTCCCATTTGATATTTTATGTCTAGACAAAGTCTGGCACACATTTATATCCAGTTTGTTTTATCAATAAACAAATCCAAAGTGCATGCTGAGTAGTACCAGTGTTCTCTTTTACAATGAGATGGGTTTGTGTTCCAAGGATAGTCCCCTGTAAACCTAACAACCCACCCGTGAAACCTTTCAGTTTTAGTGTACTGTCTGAGTAGTGAAACTGCATGTGAGATCAAAAGATCTGGATGGTCTTACAAGCTATGTTTGTTGCATATGGCCCATTGACTTGGATTTAAATTAGTATCATTGTCAAAACATCATAGAGTAGCTATATAGGCATTGGTATAGTACTATACTGTTCTCTTTGTGTGGGAAAATTGCAACCACCTTTGTATTGCACCCATGTGCAGTTTTAATAGAACAGTCGAACAACGTCACGTAATAACGGCAGTTTTATAAAAAGAAAACATAGAATTTTGTAAATGTATTGAATTCTCAACAATGGCAGCGTGTCTCTCCGTTCACCCAGTATTATTAACAGCAGTATCATCGAATGTTAACTACTCCAAGGTTTGTTTGTTGTGGTTGTTGCCATGCTCCCGTCTGGGTTTCCAGCCGTTCAAAATGTGTCTGATGGAGTTGAGTTGAGTGTATTCAGACCACATCTTCTCTCGGCTCCTATCCAGCTAGGTTCCTGCGGAGGATATCTACACTCATTAACCTCTGCGCTCCAGCCTACCCCTGGGCCCGGTGCTTGCGTCTCTCTTCTCTCACTTGATTCCCTTTTGCCGGGGTCTTTCTCTGCCTTCCCAGGTCTCTCCTATCAGGGCTTTGCAGCGAACACTCACTCGCGTCTTTACCTAATTTGCTCTCTTTTGGCTCCCTCCTGATTGAAGCTTTTCTGTCGTGTCGGTCGCAGACTCCTACGCTACGGTGTCGAGCACCTGAGGGTGTTCTATGACTTTGCACTGTTCTCGTAAGAACGAAACTGTACATAATTCCTCTTGAAGTAGGCCTTGTCAAACACCATCCTTTGTCATTTTCAAAGAGCTCTCATACCAATACATGAAATACGGAAAGAAAGTGTATCCTTTAAAGTTGCTATGATGGGAACCAATGCACCAGGTATCTATTCTGTAGTACTTTGCACATCTTAAGACTGTCTTTAGTCTGGGATCAATCAAAAATTCCAAGATGATTTGCGATTTGTTTTCTCAGAAAAAAAACACAGTATGTGCTGCTATACAATGTATTTCTATCAATTATTTAAAAAAACAGCCCAGAGTGTTTGTAATTTAAGCTTTCCAACATAATTAAGTGTTAACAGTAAACTGGACATACAGTCGAACCAAATTATGTTTGAGTCATTTATTGACTAATAAAATACAGTAGCTTTTCGTTCACAATATGAACCATCTTTTTTTTTCTCACTGGTACTCCGTCACCCCTGTCAGTGGGTAAGGGGGATATGAAAGCACTGCCATTTGCAAATGGAGCTGAGGCATTTTAGCATACATTTGCCTGAAAAGGTAATCCACTGGATTTGGGAATAGAGTGTACAGAGCTTTCCAAGGATTGAAAATACCTTTCATTTTGATGCATCATGTAACTCTGTAAAAATATGTCTTAGGATATCAGCATATCAGGATGTTTGGTTGTACTTCCTTTACAAGTTTGGTCAAAATGGTACCTGCAAAGAGCAGAACGAGCAAAGCCGGATCTCTAGCATAATGTAGCAGAAGAATTCCAAGACCATGAGTCTAATGAAGCAGAAACGACAAGATTGTCGGATTGTGTCCTGTTTTAATGAAGTGACTAAACATCGCCTTGGGCTTGAATGTGAGTAGAGCGGTAATGAACCCCCTCATACACACACACACACAAACACACACACACACACACACATACACCCACACCACAACTCTACAGTAACAGGGACAGATTTTCTTTTGATGAAGCCTACACTATTCTGAGGAAGCACCCAGGGAGGCAGGAGACTCCACCAAGGCCCTTCAGCTCTGATTGTCTTCCCTCCTACCCCACTTACCACACAACACCTCAGTTAAACTCTTCTCGTTTACCACCAACTGTTAACACAATCCAATTTCTTCTCTTCTCATTCTACTCTACCCGTTCCCCACTAACCGCGTTCCACCACAGGACCCACCCCTCTCGTCTGCCGCCCTGTCTGACAGTGATTCTGCCTCATTTCTCAACGTGGTGATGACCGTTCTTCACATGTTCCTAGTTCTGAAATGATCGTTCCCCGAACCACTTTGTTGCAATCTTGATACTCACTCTAGCTTGTCATTGTGTTAAACCTTTGCTCCCGGAGGTGTGTCATGTGTTTCTTCTGTTCTCTGCTTGCATGAATGGGGCTGATGAAGGAAATTATTCTGCCAGGGGCTAACCGATTCACCGTTACCTACCGAAGGCTATGCTTTTTCCTAGACTTATCTAAACGATTTGAAGTTTTCGATTGGGGGTTTGAAGGAAGAAAAATTACTTCACAATACTGTGGCCTTGTAATGTGGTGGCATTCATTGTGTTTGTTTGGGGACTCCCTGCGGAGGTCTCGAATTTAATTATCTTTTGCTCAGCACTACCAAACACGTCCAGGAACATTCCTTAGCCTGTTTCTTTACAGTGAATTTGGAAATGTCAGGTTTCGAGTAGAGAAAACACAGATGGCAGAGCTGAATTGATGTGTTTACAAGTAAATGGGCCATGGAATATTGTAGCCTGACCCCTTCCGTGAGTTTGCCTCCCTGAAAAAATAAATATCACCTTTTTTATGTTTAGCTCTTCAAAACATTCCCACTAGGGATCGTTAAGTATTATAAATAGATTCCATTTTGCAACAGCACCTTCGGTGTCGCTCCCTTCTCTGGAATATTTCTGAGTCCATCTGTTGTCTGACAGAAGTATATTTCAGCTACATAGTGAATTGGAATGTTTAATTTCATATCAGATCTTTTGACTCCACAGAGAGACAATTCAAAGTGGGCATATTGCGGGCAATGGGATGTCAGGTTTTGAATGTGACAGCACATTTTTAATTTGTAAATGGAAACTGTCAAAGGTTTGTCAAGGGTCAGGGTTTCATTGGCATACTCTCCAAGGGGTGACACTATCCACAATAAAACAGTCAAACTTGCAGTTTGCAGTCCGACATTATCATCAAAAATGATGGAAACTGACGACTTCTCACTTTCTAATTGCACAAACAAAAATCCAGTTGGCTGACGGATGTACTAATGAGACGATACTGCTAACTATTTCACACCATGACTAACACCATATTTCCTTCCAAACAATGGGCTAATAACAAAGCCTATTATCAATTCATGTTAAACACATTTTGACAACATGCATTTGTACAGGCTCTGTCTGCTAATGGCTTCTTATTTGCATGACAGGCACGTCACCCCTTATCTTAATTACCAAGCGTGCTAAATTCATTAGTGTGGATGAAAAGCAAAGTCAATCGGCATGACATGGCGATGGACACGCTGACATGCGTGACTTGCTTCTCCTGGCGAATAAACTTGTCGAAGATTTTGCATATCCAACGGTGGTTGAAAATCGTTAACTAAAGCTAATCTTACCCTCTAATTGAGTGTCTTGATGCATGCAGCGGATTCACAGTTTGGATTTGCATAAAACATTCACGTTGTAGAGAGGGTGGGAGTCAACGTGATGCTAAGGCACATCACTGTTATCGACATTGTGTCAACCTGCTCTAACAGTCACTAGAAGGTGGATTACATATCATTTGCTTTGTCGGCAGCGTCACGTTCAAACTTGACGGATCGTATTGCACAATGTACTTATCGTTGAATTAGTTTTGTAACCTAAACACATTTACCCAGAATGCACAGAACTCTTAGGTGCACCGACTGTTTGGTGTTGACTGAGGCTGTGCTCTTACTGCCCAGTGACACACTTTCTAACCTACTTGGCAATTATGGAGCGAGGTCTGCTTGGTACGACTAGGCTGTATGAGTTGCCAGACTCACTCATTCACCCCCCCAACCCCCCTCACACACACACACACTCTGTCTCTCGCTTTCTCTCACACACGCACTCTTTCTCTCCAAATTAACAAGGTAGCCTTAACTATTGTCTAACTCAGAAAAGACAGGGAGGGCAACTGTGAGAAATGACAGGAGAAATGTAGGTTTCATAACTTCCACAAGTAGTTCCACAATCGTTACCGTGAACAGCCGACTCTACGTTCGAGTGTCGTGAGGGAATGTGATGTCTCCTTTTCTCATTAGCGGGAAAACGCACAAAAGAGCTGTCTCTACTCTAGCCAGTACACATGTGGTACATGAGAATGCTGCCACTGAGGTTCAAGACAAGGGCATGTGTCATGGAAGTGAAGCATAGGCCGCATCACGTTACAGGGCAAATGATCCGTGTAATAGCTGAGGAGACTAACGGAGGGACTCCCAAACTCAGTGAATGGAGCAAAGAAGCAGGGAGGTCCGGGTCTGTCCCTACACTCAGAAATCGACACACTTCCACCTCTAAAAATACTCCCGAAACATAGCTTCGGACCAGGTGCGACATCTCATTCACCTTTCCAACTTGAAAGTTATTACCTGGCATGCAGCGTCTACATCAACCTTGGATCTGGTGTAATTGGGACATTTTCTAAAGGTGAACAGCCTTTCAAAACCTTCCCCGGACGGACATCCACAATTGGAGACAGATAGCCAGTGTGACCAGTCATCAATACGGGGCAGTTATTTAACTCATCCTCTTGCAGCCTCTGCTGGGACGCCACGTTCAATAGCACACATCGATTTTGATATCTCGCTAGCCAAAAAATGAAAAAACTGAAAACATTTCATCTGGCTGATGAAATAATGATTTCTATTTCCTTGATACCTCCTGTAGGAGGAGACCCGATGGCCTTAGAACAAAGTGAGCCGCGACAAGTCGCCCTTTCACTGTCGGGGGAGAGAAAAAAAAAAGATATGGACAACAACAGTTGAACTCGAGTCCAATCCTGTGATTGTATTAAACCGGTTCTCTGGTTACGTGTTTGGAAGGGCAAACATTCCGACGGACCTCGAGCAAACTCTTCGCCAGCCTCTTTCCGTTGGTACTTTTGTTTTTCACATTTTATCTGTGTGGAATGGCGAACGGCAAATGCCATCTTTTCCAAGTCCATAATGGGGTTTAATGCCTGGCATTTGTGGGCAGCTTGTGTCCACAGATAAAAACGAGTGTCGGGAATCTGAGCTCCCTTCTATCCCCTAAAAGCTCCCCTAACAAGATCAGGGACTGATTCATCCGCACAGTAGAGGGAGGGGGAGGCCTTATCGCACAAACCGATTAATGAGAACTGTTTGAATAGCGTTTCCTATTGGGGGGACTTGACACACACTTACAATAACGTGCATGTCTATGATGGATCGTAGCATTGCAAATACTGCAAACAAGACATGTTGCAGTGTTGACATTTAATCATTGTGCCATGAAAGCAAATACTCCTGAAACTCTTGGTAGCGTTGTATGATAAAACAGCAGTACAGCTGTTGAGGAATGGAACAACATTTTTTAAGATAATTGTGTGGGGTTATGAAAGTCTTACTAAAGAACTTTTCTAATGAAAGGTAAGGTTCTTAATTTTTCTGTCTATTTTAGCAAAAATGTTTCTATTTCATCCTTGTAGTCCCCTCATTTAAAAAGTGTGTCCTTCATTGGTTTCTTTCCAACAGATATCCCTACACTTGGGGACATTATCCCATACAATACTCTCATTTGTTTAATACCCATACAAAAGTCATAATTTACATAATAGCTTTATATTCAGGATTTAAAAAACGGTCTTGGGGTCCATGACAAAGAATGGGGGTCCACACACATGGCAAGCAAAGTGAAAGTGGGATGGTTGTCACAAGAACAATCCTTAAAACATATGCAGTATATGAAAATCCTATGATGAACATACGATACATACAACACACAAGTAATTTATAACTTTCAGCAAATGTTTTGCTTTTAAATGTTTAGGGTTTTGTTTGATAAATTGCAAGAATTGTAATCACAACACTCAAAACAGGCACTTTGGTCCCTCCTATCCCTCTCAAAAGCTCATCCCATACATGCCCATGCATGCTCTGACTTGTGTTGTGCATATTTTTGGTTCTCACCAGCAACACATAAAGCAATGTCTTATTCCGAAGTGAGAAACAAAAGAATCCCAAATGTCTGATAGTGAACGCTCTAAAAATATGGTAAGCCAAAAGGGCCATATATTGTCACTAATCTCTTCAAAACTGTGTTCTGTTTGACAAAACGGCATATTTGAATGCATACAAAGTGTAGAATAGTGCTTTTTACGCAGCTCAACAGTAGGACGATATTTTTTTTACAGCGTTGTAGTGAGATACATTAAAACGCCACATTTACACTATTCACATTTTCAAGTATGGTAATGTATGGAATGCCAAACAGTTAAAAAAAATGGCTTTCATTTAACACGTAAGCAATGTAAACTATACGTAAACAACACCTCAACCACAGGATATAACCTTATAACATGTCAGTTCACTTCCCATTTGTAATGGTTAAATCCCACCTTGGTTCTCTGCTTCTCCATCAAGTGTCCACTCAATGATGACGGATAAAACGTCACAAAAGTGGTCACTGGCAGAGCAACCCTCATGAAGTAACCTTCTTTAACATCGATTGGGATCGACTGTATTTTACTGAATTTACCAGACGTGATTGACAGGTAGCCCTTGCATCTTGAAAAAAAACTCCTCTGATTGGTTGGGGATAGGAAGGGCCGAGTGCTCATCTATAGTGCACCTTCTCTCTAGTGTTTGGTTTAAACTTATCCTCCAGAAGGTGTGTAATATACGTAAAATAACACAAAATGATTAAATGTATTACTAACAATGTATACTTCCATACTGCACATTTAAATCTTTAATTAATAAAAATAAAAAATGCCTTTCCATGTGAAAATTTACTTCAAAGTTTTTAACTATAGCTCCCTTTAACATCAGTATCTTGGTATCACAAATGAGCCCAGCTGAACCATGTTATCCATGCAGGACCAATCTCCAGCTAAACTGAGCGTGGACTATTCTTGGCGTGGAGATGATGATTTTTATCTCTAATTTAATGAGGCCGTGTGTCAGTGGTTCACTAATGACGTTCCCGTCCTTTGAAATATTTACATTGACTTTTCCCTCTGTGAATGGCCGCCAACTTCTGTGGTCTAAAACAAAAAGGTAGAGATGGAGCTCTCCAGTCCAGAACAATCAGAAAGTCTTTGTTCTGATGTGAATGGGAAGACAGCGGGGGAGACAAATATGAGCCTCACACACACTACACTCTCACTCTTTCCTTACCCCTCTCTCTCTCTCTCTCTCTCTCTCTCTCTCTCTCTCTTATTATTTCTCTCTTATTCTCTCTCTCTCTCTGTATATTATATGTATATTACTCTCTGTCATGTTAATGGAACCTAAGGATGCCTATCATCAAAGTGAGATTGGCTATACGCCCTAGACTGTGCAATGGGTGGGGGGGCGGGGTTGTTGTAATAAAACATGGGGACCAGAAAAATAAATTGGGATGAAGAGCTGAGGAAAACAATAATGTCTTTGTTTTCTTTCTCTGCTTTAGATTAGTCTAATCTTCGCCTCATGGCATGCCTCCTCTCCCCAGAGGAGGTGTAATGAAAGGGCTTAAGCATCTTGTTAATCAGACATAATAATGTAGAAGCCGGACTGAAGTACCTCAATTAGGCAGAAATGGTAGCTAGACAATTCCAGCCCCAAACCCAACTCAAAATGTCAGTGCTGGTAGACTACACAACATGAAGCAAAAGGCCCCGGCTAGAATTGCTGGCCCTCGTTACACAATCAGGGCCTTGTTGCGACCTTATTCCCCTAGAACATAATGCATTCATGTAACATATCACAAAGGAACATGCATAAGAGACTTGTTTAATTCTTGGTAAACATGATGTATTGTAAGAAGTGTTGCACCACTTGAGTCGTGTAAATATCTGAAGTTACATGGTATTTACTTGATGCAATGGTAAGGAACAGATTTAGCCTCATGTAAAATGCTATTACAAAACCATTTAGACCACAGGAAATTGGTTATGTTATGGTTAATTTGATGGGTAAATTTAAACTAGCACTAGTATACTCTTTTATAGTACCGTGTAGTGCCTGTCCAGAGCCTGGCTGAGTGTCTGGCAGAGTGATATATGTGACCTCAGTCAGAGATAGTGTCAACAGTAATGTCCACTTCAAACTATTCTCAATGTCAAAGTGTTCTTCTAACTAATACGGTCACATACCCTCCCATAACATACATTTTCACAAGAAAGTTCAAGCTACTCTAAGAGGCTTGCTGTAGAAACACCATCAGCGTCTCAAAGGGTTGTCAAGGAGATCAAGTCTTGACTGGGGTAGCTAGCTGGGCTAACCATAAGCCATCGTTCAACACATTTTTTTTTAAGTATGTATCAAATATTGTAATGAATGCACTACATCAGTGTCACATCACAAGCGGCACTTTATTTGAAACGAGTTGACTGTATGGTGTATTTGAAACTGACAAGCTACACTGGGCATTGCAACATGACTGAGTAAAAAGGTACCTGTTTGGAGTAAAGTGCCGGTTATTTTATTGGGTAAAATTATGCTATGCACAGTAAATTCTTCCTCATCACTACGAATTACAGTCTATTGCACAGTTTATCCAATCTATTAGACTAAATACAAACAAACCATCAATGTATGTAACCACTAGCTTAAATGTTCATTTCAGACGAACAAACTGAAATGCACTATTTTTTCGTTTTAAAATGGATTCTTTTTTTCTCTCCACAGTTCAGTGCTTTGGGGGGGAAGTGTTCTCGTCCACATGAACAGTGGGTCAGTTGGTAATATAGGAAGGAAGTATGTCAGGGAAACTATGTTTAGTATCGCCATTACTCCACCTGCTGAGGCTTCACACTAAAGATCTACTCCAAAATGGAGCACCATGTAACTTTGCCAGTTTGACAGTAAGCCTTGCCACCTTTGTCTCACCATCAAGCCAGGAATACTAATTGGTCTTCAAAGGGAACAGTCAAATTCTATGGAAAAAAGGTACTTATTGAAGTTTATTCCTGAATATTCTAGAAGTCTTATATTGTTACCTTATGCCAAGCTTTTTTGGCCCTTACATGGATAAAGTAGCAAAGGACCCATGAATAAGCTTTGCAGTAATGGCAATATACAGAGATTGCAGTTGAGTACAGCAATCTACAATTTTTTTGCCCATTGAATATAACAATGCAATCGTTGGATTTAAGTAACAGTATCATCTACCAAGAACAATTCCACACTGTCCTTCAAGAAGAAAAGCTGCAAAGAACACAGCGGTGTTGTAAAACAGTCTGCCAAAATGTGACTAATGTCATGAAACATTAAACCACTGAAATGATTAGCCTAATAAAATTCAAAACAAAGTCCTCACATAAACCACCCAATATCCTGTATGCCGTCATTCCACTAACGTGCCTCAGTGTGAGCAATTTGAGTGTGACAAGCGGGGAACTCTAGAGAGAGAGAGACACACACACACACACACCTCCTCACTCAAATGGCCCTCAATGCGGTAAGAGAGAGGGTGGCACGGTGTGAAAGGAAGCACTCTCACTGCAGGGTCTCTGGTACAATTAATGAAGTGATGAGATTATATATTTATTTAGAAGTCATTAGGATTTTCCCCCTGAGGAGAGACATCCTGTCTGCGCAAGGGCTCTCTCTGGGGAGCACTCATTTTGTTTGGTCGAGAAAACAAAGAGGAAAAATTAAAAGCCAGCGTACAAGCTTTTGCTACAAAGCCTCCAGTTGCGCGGAGTGGTAAACTTTAAACAGTACATGCACACTTGGGGGAAGATATGTAGGTTTAATTAAATTACAGGAACAGAATGTATCTGCATCGCCCGAAGCTATTTTATTAATGGCAGTCACCATTGTCTGAAAAGAACAATGGTTCTACGTTAAAGGCCAGTTTAAGTGTGGCTTCTCTAGCTGCTATAATATGCTGAGAGCGAGTATCAACAGTCCTTTGGAAACCCATTAGGTGCCTGTAAAAAAACATTGTCAAAGTGTGTTTCTGTACGTGTGTGTTTTTGTGTATGTATGTGTTCTGTAGGTGCGTGCAAACGATTTTATTTACTTTGCATAATTTAATTCAGATTAAACAACCTTTTTGGAAGCTTATTGGCATATTATTGCCCCATTCTGGCCTAATTTGGTGACACAACATGCCCCAGGACTAATGGCAGATTGGGTCTCTCAAGTGCCCTTGCCCATATGTGTTTTCCATCACACACATACTGTAAGCACTGCCAAGTGTTGATATTGCCGCTTGGAAGGTCACTCTTTGTAGGAAGCAAGCAAAGCGCTAATTCGTTTACCAAGTTCAGGACTGTCAAATAGGGAAGGTACTGAACAAAACATGTGCAATTCTAAAAACAGTTGCCTTTGGACATATTACTTTTGCTAAATGTTTTCGGGACCTAAACGAGTCCCAAAACCCTACATCACATTTGCACTACAAGCTAAACGAGACTTGGATATTTGTACTGTGGGAAAGACAAACTAGGAGATTTAGGGAAATGTTCCAGGTCAGAAAAATATCTTCTCTTCATCTCAGAAAATGAGGGCTTTGCTACATATTGCTAAAAGTGGCTTGACCTCTTGAGGGCTTGATGGGAGGCTAATGGCTCACTGTGACGTGGATTACCTGGCCGGTCCTGTGATAGGACACACTTGCTGGACCTGCCGGATACCGGAATCACATTATTTTCCCCACTGTGGCCAGTCTGGCCAGACGACAAAAGACTCTTGTACTTTTGTTCAGCCAAGAAAATGTTACACCAATCAGTATC
>JAVQJS010005780.1:0-20545 GCA_036024795.1 Galaxias rostratus | reverse complement strand
AGGACCGCAATGGCGGGTGGTGGGTGGGAACTGGTCTGTAAGGCATTTGCGTCTATTGGAGGTGATAGAACCCAAGGTGCAATTAAGTTTAACTTTTTTACCCCCCCCCCCCCCCCACCCCTCTCTTTCTCCGTCCCTGTCCTCACCTTACTTACCAATTACAGGAAATAAGGAATACTAAATGATTCTGTGTTCTCAGCCTGAAAGCTGTGAGTGAATGTGTCAGAACTGTCACCACCCCACATGTTGGTATGCAGATAAAGTAAGCTAACATTCAATAGAAATCTTTCCAAGCATCACATTCTATATGTCATTCATGTT
The DNA here is from genome assembly GCA_036024795.1 of Galaxias rostratus. Classification (NCBI taxonomy): domain Eukaryota; kingdom Metazoa; phylum Chordata; class Actinopteri; order Galaxiiformes; family Galaxiidae; genus Galaxias; species Galaxias rostratus. The sequence continues at coordinate 20,224 of JAVQJS010005780.1, read as the reverse complement.
ACCGTTCAAGAGCTAATCTAATTTGACGATATCTAAGTATAATAACATGGGTTAAGCCTGTATAAGTATAAGTCTGGCAGTTGCAGAATTTAATATTTTTAGTTATCTGCCTTATTTTCCTACTGCTATTTGTTTATATTTGTCCCTCTGGTCTTAGGTGTCATGGATGATGAGGACGATCGCCGTCTTCTGGATATTATAGGGTAAACAACACGTAACATTAGGTTATGTTATTTATAATGCAAATAAAATGGCATTGTCTCTACTGACTAAGCTAATTATCAGTGTATGTATCACTCAAGATGAACTTTTCTACATGTTTACTTGGTGGTGGTTGGTGGTTTTGTTGGTCTAATCTGATAATATCACATTATAGCCATAAAAAGGCAAAAGGGAAGATAGAACGTTGGCCATCCCTGACACTAGCTTTCTGTGTTTTCACCTGTTACTTTTGTCTTCCTTCATTCTTTCTCGTAGAGATGTTGAGGCGTTGAATGACTATCTTCATGGCTCCAAGTCTGTAAGTGTGGCTCGGCTGCGATTCAAATTTGATCAAGATGTGTTCAACAGCAAGTGTTTTTTTCTTGGTCCTCCACATTTTATTCAGCACATTTTCCAGTACACTGAATTCTATGTTAATTTATTCGGTTGACCCTTTCTCTGCAGATTGAGGAGGATGACGTGACAAATGCAGCTTATGGGTCAGATGGATCATTTTTCACTGGCAACACAGTGAGTGCACCCTTAGATACTCGCTGACTTTGTGACTATAAACCAGATCACATTCAGTATTAGGTCATACTTGGCCCATGATGGTATTCTGTCATCAGTTGGACGCCCTTTATACGACTGATTTGTTTCCTTCTGTCTCTTCCTGACTTTCCATTCCCCTCTTTTAGGCCAGCGCTAACCCCGGCCTTAAAGATGGCCCCTCCTCCCTGGGTGAATTTGGTGAGGATTCAGCCAATGCAGGCCTCCAGCTCTCCAGTAGCCTCTCATTCATTGAGGATGAGCTGGAGGGGGGAAGCTCCCCTGGGGGTGAGGACTTGGGAGGAGAGGACCAACCCTTTGACATCTTGCAAAAGTCCCTCATGGAAGCGGATATCACAGAGCAGACTTTGGCCCAGGAGGCTTTGCTGGATTCCCAGCCGGTTCCTGTACCAGTCCAGACTCCTACCTCCTTTCCCACCCAGCTGGTCTCTGGGGGCTATGGTGGAGGGGCAGGAGTGGTCACCACGTCCACCACGGCTTTCCCCGGGGGGCAATTCCTGCAGGGGATATCCCAGCTGCCCAATGGTTCCTCCCAGCACATCCAGGTACTGGGGTCATTTGGAGGTGGTGGAGGGGTGATGACCCTGAGCAACTTGGAGAGAACCCCTCAGATCCTGCTGAGGCCTGGGGGGAACGTCGGAGCACCAGGGGCAGCAGCAGGGGGTCAGGTGTTTGCTCCTACTCCTGGTCAGATGGGCCTACCATTCAAGAACATTCCTCTTCAGAATATTATCATCCAGAGAGGTCCTGGAGGAACCCAGACTCTGGTCCGACCTATCCAGCCTAAACCTCTCCAAGCGGGGGCTCAGACTGTTTATACTATGGCTAATGTGGTTAACTCTAATACTGCAACTGGGGGGCAGTACACAACCAATGGCTCCATTGTAGTGCATTCAGCTCAGCAGCAAACTCAGGGGCAGACCAACCTGCCTACGGGGCAGTACTTGTTGCCCAGCTCTTTATCAATCACCCCTGCCACTACAATCCACAATGGCCCTGCAGAACCAGGCACAAACCCTATGCTATCTAATCAGAACACAGTACAACTTGTTTCCGGGCAGAACTTCACTGCCACGGCAGGGGGGCAGCTAATTGTGAACCAGGGTGTGGTGAGTGGAGGACAGGTTGGAGGAACCCTGTCTCAAACATGGTCGGGATTTCCTGGGACAAGTACCACCACTGTCCAGACGTGTACCACGCCGGGCCGACTGACTCTAGTTGGTCCAACCGGGGTTGGAGGAAGGGGACAGTTGGCTGGTGGGGGGCATGTACACCGCCTCCTGGTCACCCAGAGTCAGAACAGCAGCTCTCTATCCCCTATCCCTGGGTCAGCCACAGCTTCACAGGAGCAGGACTATGCCCAGGTATAGTAGAAACAGTAGTATTGTTTGATTTGTAACTTAATGCTTTTGGTTCTATCTCCCTTTCTTTGAAGCAATTACGAAAATGAGCTGAAATTGATCTTTTTCTGATAATTATATCTCCATTTCTTTCTCAGGATTCTTCATCACCTGCCCTGAAACAAGATGGTCGCCAGGCACAGCTTGTAAATCTCCTAGGCAACAAAGGTATGTGGATAACCGTTTTTTAGGTGTGTCTGCATTGGTTGTTGAATGAATATAGATCATTTTTTGGGATCCTTATGTTTGTGTCTGTTTGCAGTTATGTCAAGTCAAGACTCAACACTAAATGCGCAGGTATAGTACAGTTCTGTTAATGGACGCTATGTGTGTGAATTTAAAAAGCTTATACTGGTCTTCTATGTTTAATACATTTAAAAATGATGGTATTGGTAATTCTCCCAATCAGGTCAGTGCACAGAAGAGGCCGGCCCTTCAGCAGCTCACTAGAGGAGGAATGTGAGTTGGTTACACTGTGTGTGTGTGTGTGTGTGTGCGTGCGTGCGTGCGTGCGTGCGTGCGTGCGTGTATCTATATTTATTTATGTGTTTTGTTAAGGTAGTTACATACTTTTAGATTTTCTCTCTTCAGGGTACTTCAGCAGTTGAGAAAGGATCACACTGGAGTTCTGTCCCCAGATTTTACCCGCTTCACCTCATTTGACGATGCACTGCAAAGACTCCTCCCCTTTCATGTTTTTCACGGAGCTCCTCCCAGCCAAGAAGAGTTTTCTCAAGGTAAATTTTTAGGACTTGACGTTCTGTAACCCTGGCCACACAACACCTTGCATGGCAAAGGCGTTTTAACTGCCTTTATGGTTTGTGTGTGCGTGTCATTCAGCCTGTATGGCCGGCCCCAGCAGCATTTAATCTCTTCGCACTGGTAGTGGCAGCACTGCAGTTTTCCAACAAAGATACATTTAACATTGTTTTTGCATATGTTTTTACTAACAGTGGATGAGGAATTTGAGTCTGTAGCCACCCAAGTGCTGATGAGAACCCAGGCCATGGTGAACAAATACAGACGACTACTTATGGTAGAGGCGGAGGTGAGCCAGGCACACACGAACACCACTACAGACACACATACACACACACACAGACACACTGTACCACTGAGCAGAGAGGTTCTTAACAAGATGACACTCCTCTCTGTCTATCTCTTTTTCTCCAGCGCTCCAGCCCTTCTTCAGAAATGGTGATGATTGACAGAACGTTCAATCAAGAGGAACGCAGCAACCTAACGCAGGACAAACGCATGGTGCTTGTAGACCCGGGTAGGGAAAGATGATCATTTAATTCCCACTGACACACTTAATTTCTTCTTAAGAAAGACAAAAATACTCAAATCCGTCCTTCACTCTCTAGATGGTTTCCTGGAGGATTTCTGCTGTGGGGTAAAGTCGAATCCCGGCCCAGACGCTTTTGCTTCTCCCTCCCTGCCCAGCCAAAGTTGGAGGACAGCGGAGCTTGGCTCCATAGAGCTTCCCTACAGGACGGACTCCCAACCCGGGTACAGAGACCCGGGAGGGGGCGGGGTAGGTGCTCTCCCTCTTCAGCGCATAGAAACGCCCTCTAAGAGCATCCTGGAGTTGAAGAGGAACCAGCAATGCTACGCTGCTAGCAACGCTAGCAACAACAGCTTCAACGCCGCCAGCAACTTTCACCACGGTAACCTCTCGTCGTCCTCAGCGACGGCGGGCGGGCAGGTGCACTATCAGGTGTCCCACCACCACCACCTGTCCTCCAACCCCACCCAGCCCCACCTCCCTCCTGAGCTCGCCTCGCCCCCATCCACCGACACAGACTCTGTCCTCGAGGCGGCTGTTAACAGCATTCTGGAATGCTAGACTCTTGTGCTGTCTTTCTTTCTATGGCTCCCAATTTCCACCAGCCATGGTTTTTATGTTGTCCTTTTCTTCCACTGTTTTCTTTTTTTTGTCACTCACTTCTCGTTGAGCCCTGTTTTACATCCCGCAGTGTGATCAGGGGTTCTCCTCACTAACATAGGAGAGGCAGACCTCTTTGACATCCTATACTGTAGGTATATAATGATGATTCCAATTGACCCCAAGGCCCTTAGTCATTTGAAAGGAAACCTTTATATTTGTGCAATGTGGGGTCAAATTGACCTTGCCCATTGAAGGGAAACGCATTTATACTCATCTCAAGATCAACGTAACAAAACTAAATGCACAATGACTTTTGAGTCGTGTTAAGAATCGAACACTTCAGATAAAGACAAAACAAAGGTAATCCTCTCTTCACACACTTTGTCTGCAAGCCCATCGCCGCAGAAGCTATGCTAAATACTTCTAGAAGATAGAGGAGGAAGATGACTACTACGCTGTGCCTGAGAAATTCTATGTTGTCTTTTGAAACGTTTACACAAAGAAACCTTGTACAAAAAAATAATCTCCTTTTGCTTTTGCACTTGGTAATAAATAGTGCACACACCCACACACATTTTTACAGTCGGTCAGAGTTGGCTCTGCAGCGGGGACAAAGACCAAGTTTTCACAGTGTTTTTTTTTTTCTTCTAAAACACAGATTTTAGAGGCTTGCCATTTAGACCCAATCTTTTCAAAGTAGTGTTGAACAAAACACATGACCTGACGTGAGGAACTCGTTGTTGATGAGTTTGGGCATCATGGGAGGCTCAGGAATGCAACCTAAGTCGGTAGCAAATATGTCCCCTGGATTTCCCCAGTGACCAGTGTCAGTAGTCCATTTCCCCGAACAAACAGTGGCTTGTCTCACTTCTAAACAATATTTAATTATCTATATAATTCTGTCCTTTACGTCTTATTTGGCACATTTCCTTTTTCTTTTGTACCTTAAAGGTATGTGAACCCCAACCCAGTCACTCTGTCTCGCTCTCGCTCGCACACACACACAATGTGTCAGAGGGGTCGGTATAAATCCTCAGATTGAGGAAAGTATGTTTATCTTATCTTTTTTATTTAGATTTTATTTTCTTCCATTTTTTTAAAATGAAGTTTTTAACATCCGATTCTGCCATCAGTTATGTGTGTTCTAAATATGTTTCAAGGAGTACAATGGTGTCATGTGATGGAATGACCCTGGATGGTCATAGATTGTAGACATGTTTGTTTGTTTTCTGCATACAGGTATCTGTTGGTGTACGTATGCGTTGTAACTTGCAAACGTGTGCTAGCATGTGTGTGTGTTAATCTACATGCATATGCTGGTGTGTGTGTGTGTTCTCAAATGCTGTTTGTGTGATAATTTGGGTTTGTTCCCAAGATTCTGATTCTGCTCTTTCCCTTTCTTTTAATAATCTTACTTCTGTATGATTTTCCTCTTCAGCAGTTGAACCAAAATCAGTTGGAGTGAGTTTACCATTGTCTGGAGTTCTAGTCCTCATATCTCTTCAATGTGAATAAATAAGATTTTATCTCAGATTTACCTAGACATAGTTTCCCACCTTAAACATGTCCTGTATCTGTAATTCCATTAAGGGGATATGGGGTGAATTCTGGACAGGGCTGCACTATGTGAAGCTTTGTTTGTGTACACAATGCTCTCTAATAGATTGAGGGAGCAGACTGAAGGCCTTTCTATGTATATAGAGAAAAGGAACACATCTATCGTCTTTTCTTTTGTGTTTTTCAGTGCCAATGGCTGTTCCACCCAATTGTATCTTAGCCTCAGCTTTTTATCTGCTGTTCTAAAAATCCTACTCTCTGGCTGTGTCTGAAATGGCTACTGTTTTCTTTATTTAGGACAATACCCAGAGTTTGATGCTAGTGCACTAGATAAGTGATTAAGGTAAGATTTAACCATTGGCTGGTGTCGCTCTTGCATTCATGTCATTTTAGGCAAGACAATGACATGACTCCGCATATGCATCCCAGACTAGGGACTAGGATTGCATTGGTAGAATATGCATATGAAGGTGTATTTGTTGACTTGATAATAATTTCATGTATTTTCCCTTGTTCAATTGAGTTGGGAGGTTTTTATTTGTATTTCTGCCCTTACTGTTATGTCTCACTTTCAGATTGATTTGTATAGGGTTGTTTTGTAATAAAAAAGGAAAAGGTGAAACACAAAATATTTATAATTTTTGTAAGAAAAAAAAAAAAAAATGTAAAAATGTGAGATAATGGAGGTTATTTTTTATTATGTTGGCTAAGAAGTGTTTGGGGAGAAGTTGTTACAAAAATACTGTCAGTTCTTCATTTGTAGCTAATGTGTGTTCACTACAACAGCAAAGAGAATCAACAATAAACTCATTTTTGAAAACATTAAAAGATGTGTCTTGTCTGATTAATTACCGTATGAAATATGCATTCCTAACATGCTGCCGACGGTACAGGTCAGAACCCTGATCTGACAAACTTTGTCAAACTACGTAATCAACCTACAAAATCCACATTCAGCCGCGATCCAACAGTGACACCTAGTGGACTATTACATCAGATTAATACAATTCAATATCTGATCTTTTTCAACCCACTTGTGATGTGCTTGGCTACAGCAAAACTCGTACCTCTAAACGTTCATGAAATAAACATAGGCACTTCAGATAATAAAATGTGTACTTGTAAATACAAATAAATAATGAAAAGAAGAGTGTTATAACTGAAGTGTTAATCTTCCATATACATTTTTTATATAAATGACGACTTCCTTTCATGGGATTGACAATAGCCAGTACTGTTGGTTTTGCTGGTAGCATATGGCCTATTTGGGCTCAGATCGCACAACACAATATTTATTCACTTTACAAAAGTGATGTAAATTAATATTTAATAAATTAGTTTCATGCCATGCATTCACCTTCTGTTACATTTTAGTAAGTTTTTCATGCAGTTAACTTTCTAACACTATCCAATTATATTGTGAAGTCCTCATTCCACCAAAAGAAAAAAAAGAAACAAACATGCAACTGAAAGACAAATCCAAGGTCAATATTAGAGGGCCTGCCAAGAGACCGGGTCTACAGGACCATATCCCCACCCTGTACAGAAACCTTCTCCATCCCACAGGGCCGTTGTGACTGTCCGTGGACCTCAGTGGTATCTCCTCCAGCGGTCTCGCTCTACAAGAGACACCATGACAATGCATTACTGCCAAAACCACCTGGTAGCTGGATAAGCTTCTATATTTGTTTACACATCACACAGTTGAAATAAAAGGACCAAACCCTTACTTATATGGGGGTAACTCCAAACGTAGCTGAGGATGCAGTATCCGGCCAACAGCATGGCCACTCCTCCCACTCCTGCTCTCCTCACGTCTATGTACCTCCTGTAATACCACTGCCAGCCTACACACATCCAGTAACCGAGGGTTATACAACTGGTTAGCTGGCTATGAAATTAAGACAGTGTTTTTCAAACTTAGGAATGTGTTTAAGTGTGTTTAACTGTTACCGCTTTGCAGAATCTCAAAGCCCTCTCTGGGGCTGCCAGGGGTTTTGAGGGCCAACCAGTCTGGCAGCTCACTGAGAGTCACCTGACCTAGACTCCGCTCTGCAAGTGCACCTGGAACACACCCACATACACTCTCAACAGAAAGCATGCATGAATGTAGCCCGATATAATTAGAACCCATACAATCGCATACACTAACCCCGAATTGTTTGATAAGTTGTGGGCGGTATGCTACTTTCAAGCAATGGCGGTTCCAGCGTCGGGCTGGGATTGGCGGTTGCCACGGGGAAGGATGCAAGAGGGAGAGAGCGAGGGACATGGAGGGTAGGTCTTCCTGGCATGTGGTCGGTGGATGAGGAATGGTCTACCCGAGCTGTGGCTGTGATCTGCTTCATATCAACCATGGTCCTTAAAGAGACGGCAGCAAGGGAGGATGGAGGAGCGGAAAGAGGAGGGGATGGCAGAGAGCCATGGGGTGAGAGAGAAGGGGCGGGTTTGGCCTGAGGGGAACCCCCATCCTGGGTTGGGATTAAAGAGTTCTCTTTGGACTTGGCTTTTTTCTTAGAACTGCTTTTTCTGTTCTGCAGCAGCCCTTTAGCTGAGACCATACTACTGCTGAACTCCATTGCTCCAGCATCTAATCGCTTAGACAGCTGACCGTCGTGACTGAGGACAGGAGTTGTGATTGTGCCTTGTTCTCTGGATGGGGTCATTCCGGGTACAATTCCAGTGCTTGAGAGAACAGTTTGAATCTGTCCCAGTGTGGCTGTCTTGCAAGACAGATGCCCGGGATCAGTGTCACTTTCCAAGCTGCTGTGGTGTCTCTGCTCTGGAGCAAAAGGTCGGACACTTCCCGATGTCTCAAACCGATCTCTTCCCGGTGGGACCCCGGTGCTCTTGTCCTTCCCTGATATGTCCTCTCTGCTTCCTTCCATTGCCAGGTCCTCCCAGAAGTTGACTCTCCCATTGGTTCTGACACCACTCTGTCCACCCACGGCTTCCCTCCCCAGGAGCCCTGGAAACGGATCCAGAGAAAGAGATTCGGCTTGGGTTGTCTGCTGTTTTGTTCCTGCCTTCTCTCTTCTGGAACTCTTCTTCAACACGACTCCTGCCGATCTGTGGTCTGTGGAGAAAATAGCAGTGTGGTCTAAATTGGAGACTGTGGGCCTACTACTGTCGCCCCCAGTAGGGGCTGGTGTTCCCAAGGTCACGGGGTCTACCGCCTTGTTGGTTGCAATAAACTCTGAGGGCAGCTCTAGTGAGGTAGATTTAATTCCTTCTTCCGCTTCTGGAACTGGGCTCAACCTAGCAGCCTCAATCAAGGCCCGGAGGCTCTTTTTGTTGTGTTTTGAAACAGTGGCAGGTTGCGACGGAGAGGAAGAGAAAGAAGAGGAGAGGGCGGCCATCTTGATTTGATCAACCAGTTTTAGTTTCTTACTTTTGGTTGTGGTTGTAGTTAATGATGATTTTGACGTTGCTAGTGACGATGATGACGGTGGTGGGGGTGATGTCCTGTTAATTTGCCTTGATTCAAGAGTATTTGTTGATGTTAATGTTTGTGATGATTTCACTCTTCTGTTTGTGATCGTTTCCGGCACTGATGACATCAGTGGTTGGGATGCTGGTGATGACGCAGAGATCTTTTGTTTCTTCCTGTTGGTCATAACTTCTTGCTGGAAAGGTGGTGTCTTAGTGTTCCTCATTCCCTGGGTGACAGGGGCCATTTTGCAGTGGGGCAGGTGGGTCTGCAGCCTCTTGAAGGATTTCCCACAGAATGGACATGTCTGTCCTCCAGAAGACATGTCTGAAACATTGCACGCAGGACTGTTTAAGACAGGTAGCACTAGGCATTCACAGGAAACTTTAAGAAAAGCCAGAGAAACTACATCTAGGCATGCTGCCAACTTACCTTCAAGACCTTCTTGAGGTTACATTCTGCAGCCACGAATTAAGGCCATTGCTACCAGTCGAGTATGCAGTAAACCTGAATATGGCCAATGAGAAGCCAAATTAGTCCTCAATTTACGTCAACCCGGTGTATCTTACGTCAGTGTTAGTGTTCAATGAGAACACTGACATTTTCAATTGCGCAATAAATCACCACATCAAAGACGCAAAAGGTGCGCGAAGTTAACGTAACTTCGTCACTGAACTCACTTTACCAATCAGATTCAAGTTATTGTTTTAAGCGTGCAATCGCTCACACTAACGTGCATGCAAAAGCTCCACGAAGGCATAGGGAAGTCCTTGGATACAAAGATTAGTAAACTATAAAAAAGTAAGTTTGCAAGTATGCAAAAGCCAACAGATGTTAAAAACAAAATCATGCAAATTAAATTGCGTTTGGGTAAATACCTCAGAGGACCTCCATGAAGGCACGTACTGTACTATTTCCAACACATGTCCTGTACTTTTATTGTTTGGTAAATTCTTATCAAGACCCTTTTTGTATCACGAGAAAAAGCCTGATTGTAAATATATGAACGTATTCAACCACCTAATTCAAAAAATAAAAAAATGCACACCTAACTTTCCAATTATCATTATTGCTCTGAATGTATCCTGTATAAAAACTCTAGTCACTTACATTTATCACTATTATTTTGTTAAGCGTCAACGCGTCATTTCGTAGGCGTGGTCAATGACGTAACTGGAAAAGCGTTTCTGTGACCTAACGTCGCGCAAACGAATAGCACTTTAGTGTTTGCCCTGCGCAGCTGTGCCACGATATAGCGCAGCAATAATTTACTATAATAAAGACGCTTCATTAGAAAAGTGTATTTTATTGGTACGGTTAGAGTGGCATGAGTGTGAAAAATTAACACATTTAAGAGTGGGAAAATGACAGCTAAATATAATGGGAAAATAATCTTCATTGGAAAGGCATTTTAAAGATATTCAGTAGAGCGAATAACACTTGCCATTTCTACAGCCATTTACATAATGAAAGATAAACCTGAAGATTATTTACATGTCAACAGATTACAGTATATACAAGCTCAGAACTGGACATTTAAGTCACAAAACCTCCACTCAGGAAGGCAAAACTAAAATTTGTCAGTCTTAGAAAAAGGCACCGAGTGATTTGGCAAAAAACAACAACACAAGTGGTGAAAAGGCGGTCAAAGGTTTAGGGATGTGTAGCAGAAGCATGGCATACCTGACATAACAATTCAGTGTCAAACACACACAAACAAGGTCGGTTTACGCATTACCATCAACGTAATTGGTTACAGTATATTCCGAAGTCCAAATTAAATTCTACATCGGCTAAAGCAAATCTCTGTACATCTATAAACAAAAACAACATTCATCATTCAGGCACACAGGTTATGTCTGTCCCTTTATAAGGCAACTAATGGGAGGGGAAGTGGAGGAGTTGAAGGGTGTGGACCTGAGCCAAGGTACAGGGGTCACCGGCAGGAAGACGCAGCACAAACTGACTGCTGGCCCACTCCAAGGAGTGTCTCGTCTGGAAGAGCAGTGCCTGTCTGTGGCACCTCAATTAGGATTAGATTAGTACAACAACAATGTCATCATTACTAACAGTGGTCTCCATTCAAACCTGAGAAAACACTGGACAGCCTGTTCACTCACTGTCGCAACTAACTGACGCCGGGGCTAGGTGTGAGTGTGTGTGTGTGTGTGTGTGTGTGAGCGCACATGCTTGTGTCTTCAAACTGTAAAAATATGGCAAGTTGAAACACCTCAAGACACAAATAAAGACATACTGGAATAAGAAATTATTCTTAATACTCTATTCTATGTATGCACAAACACACACAGGCCAGATTTAACAGTGATTAATGATCTCCATTGATTAAGACGTGCGAAGAAAGGCATGGCGGCATGGCTTTCTTCCAGTCTTAACACCAGACCCAGAAACAACAGATCTCAGGTCGGTGTCAAGCAGAAAAAGAGGGTCTCAGTAGAGCAGGCTGCAGAATGAAATGCACTGATCCCACATCAGTGCTTACCCAATGTTCACTCGCTCTGGAACCTTCTCAACAATCTCGCCAACCAGTCCCTCTTAAACCGTGCTCAGAATGAACTTGGACCAGTCAAAATGGACAGCCCTCCATCAAATGAAGGGTTAAAATCAAAATCATAAAAACATTGACAACACAGAGAAATGCGGACCTGACCCCCCTCCCCACCGCACCCAGCTCGTATCACTGGTGTGACGGGTCGTATTTCGACCCTCAGAGAGGAGGGGGGGTCACTGGAGCATGAGCTGCTTGAGGTTGTCATGGAGAATGGTGTCCTTGACATCCCGGAACACCAGCCGGATGTTCTCCGTGTTGATGGCGGTGGTGAAGTGGTGGTAGAGGGGCTTTTCAGTGATGGTGCGTCGCTTGGCCCGGAAGCACTCCACCAGGAAGTTCTGCACGTCCGGCAAGCTGTGCTCCGGCCCGGCATACTCTGAGAAATAGTCCCTGAGCGGAACGCTCTTCACCTTCTCCTCCAGCAGGTCGGTCTTGTTGAGGAAGAGGATGATGGACACGGCACTGAAGACGCGGTTATTGACAATGGTCTCGAAGATGTCGAGTGACTCGCGCAGGCGGTTGGTCTGCCTGTCCTCCATTAGCACCTGATAAAGCAAAAGATGAAGAGAGGATGAATATGATCCTCCACCTACATACATGGCCAAACATTTCTCAGTCATTACAGCTCATGTGGAATTGGACTACCAAAACGCTACTAACACAAAAAAAAACACGTTAAAACAGATAAAAAGACTGAGAGAGAAAAGCCTGCAGTGTGTGTGTGAATGGAAAAACAAAGTACCTGATCGTATTCGGAGGAGGAGACGAGGAACAGGATGGAGGTGACCGAGTCGAAGCACTCGAACCAACGCCTCCTCTCGGACCGCTGCCCTCCTACGTCCACCATCTTGAAGGGCACGTTCTTAATCTCAAAGTCGTACTCGTAGATGCCTTTGGTGGGTTTACGGGCCAGGAGGATGTCCTGTTGACTGGGAATGTAGTTCTAGAGAGAGGAAAAAAATGTGTGGATTCTACGTGGCTCGTTGCTGGAATTTGTGGAATGGACACATATGCTTTAAAAGAGACACTGTCAGTGAACATGATCAAAAACACAACCAAGGTGACTTACTGGTTCTCCAAGTTTGTCCACATTATCCAGAAAATACTTCACTGACTCACCCTGAGGAAATCAGAAGAAACAATTGCATAGATAAGTGCATCAGTGTGGTAGGTCTGAAAGCATTTATCATATAGCACCGGAAACAACATCTGATTTTCAAGAAGGATCCATTTCTAGGACACACACATCTATACCCGCAAAGAGCTCTATAAACGGGGCTGATCGTACTGGAAATGAGCGTGTTTAGAGCAAGAAGAATATATTGACATGATACACTTTTGTTAATAGGCGTTTGACTATAACGATGGGATCGGTCTTTTCCCGTTGTCCCAAAAGTGTTTCTGAGCGACTAATGCGTGCCCAGACATGAGACTCTGCATTGCTTAGACTGGGTCACATTCCAGCCATACACTGTGTGTGCATGCATCTTTTCAGTCACTATTCAGAGAAAAGTTGCTGGAAAACACAGGCTTCTACAGCATAGTTAGCTCCGATAATCTGGCCTGCACCACATGCTTTTCCCTAGAATCCCGAGGAGCATGTTTGGAAACGACTGGTTCCACTCTGTTTGGCCAGTCCCCACAAAATAACATTACAAGCTGCAGCCATCTAGCTTTGGGCTGGGTCCTGCAGTGACAATAGTAAGGTTACTATTCGCTCTCCCTCGATCCCTCCAGAACCCAACTGACCAGAAAAACCTGTGTGTGTGGGCTAAGGTTACACACGGTGGGAGTTGCTGGGCCATAAGATGAATGGAGGAAAGGCTGTGTAGACTAACTGACCTGTCTACACCCAGGCTTCTTCCTATGCGGGTGGCTCTATAGATAAGAGAAGACCTGATAAAGCAAAGAGCAATCAAAGCAAATGCAAAGCAGAGGTTTGTGCTCTTGCAAGAGTACACCAGCCTAATCTTTGAGCAGTGCCTAATACAATTCCCTTCACTGTTAGATTTCAGATCAGAGTAGAGGCTACTTAACTATGGATAATGACCACTTGTACGTGCGCGCGCACACACGTACACGCACACACAAACACACACACACAGATAGTGAGTCAGTGAACGTATGGGTTTTTGAACGTTTATAAACTGCTGACCTTTGTCCTTCTATTGTGGCTTCATATTCTGAAACCTGCCTCTACTGTGACTTTGTAGCCTACAAACTCACACCACACTGCCAATTTGAATGATGACATGTACCCGGTCATAGGAATCGTAGACGATGATCATAAAAGGGGGCTTGTTGGTGTTTGTACGTGTGGCCAAGGTGCTGTGTTTGTAAGCAGAAAGCCGTTTTAACCACAGATCAACATTCCAGTTCAGATCACACTCAGTACAAATTCCCCTGTACAAAATCTCACAGCAACAGGCTCTGTCTGGGTTTGTGTGTGTGTGTGTGTGCGTGTGTGTGCACGCGTGTGCATAAATCATGGGGGGGTTACGCAAGAATCAGAGAGGGCAGACTTTTCTCTCTTTTTTTTACGATCCTACGAACCCCTCTACAGAGCGAGTCGGCCCGGCGATAGGAGAGAGGTGTAAACAGGAAGCTGACTCAATGACATGTTAGGGCAGACGCACACACAACAGGGGGAGAGAGACGGCGCGAGATACAGGCAAATGAGAGGAGACAAAGCTCGGTTTCACTTTCTCTTTGTGAACCCTGCTGCCGGGCCGAGTACACGTCTAGTGGGCTCACGTGGAGGAGTACCGCAAAAAGGGGATCTCCTCCTAACGGCAAAGAGACCTCACTAGCGCTCATTTGAGTGCCTCGCTGGCCCAGGGCTGATATGGGAAGTACGTCCAACAGTTTCTCTTCTATTAACCAATCACAAACGGTTAATCTGGTTTTAAAATAGATCCCAAAAAGCACAGACGCCTGTCATATTTCAGAAAGAAAGAAAAAAACTAACCCCCCCCCCCCTATTTTGGGAGAAGAACCTTAAACAGCTCATACCACTCCCTCCAAAAAGCCAGTGGTAGCCAGAAGTTTGAGAGTGATGGGCAATGGTGTTGTGTCAATACTGACCAACTGGAACTCTCTGCGGCGGTCAAATGCGTTCTGTATCCCTGAGTCGGCCCACAAGGTCTTGATGGCGGGCAGGTATTCGAGAAAGACTCTGGTCTCAACTTGGCCATTTGCCATTTTGGAAGAACGTGTGTCGAATGCCATCAGACTGTCTCCATGCACTTGGTTGTCAGGGCAACCCCACGGAATGTGCAGCTTCTCCCGTGCATCCACCAGCACACGCACACCTGTAAGAAAATTAGCAAATTTGATTTAATAATACACAACTTCACACCCTCAAACTCTCTCTCTCAAGCACACGCGCGCGCGCGCGCGCACACACACACACACACACACACACAGTGAAAGTGTCATCTTTAAAATGGCTGGATTATAACCTAGGATGGGAGCCAATTGATGATGATCAAACCAGAAACTATAACTATCTATCTATCTATCTATCTATAACTATATCTATTATATGTCTATAACGCTATTACTAGGGGAGATCATCACAACTGCCAAACTTTTTTTTTAAACATTTGACATGTATTTCAACATATTATTGAGTATTTTTTTTAAACCGGCATGTAACTTAACGGGCGAGGAATATTGAAATATATTTTTCTTATATTTTACCCGTTGTATGCACATTTCCAGTAGTAAGTTAGCTGTTGCACATTTTAGCATGAACAGATGTGAAACTTTCCTTTACTTCTCAATCCGGGCAAGGCGGGCCTGTCTGGTAGTAGCAAGGGGTCGCTAGCTATCTTAAATAAAGTTAGTGATGAGTTCTTAACCATTTGTGAAGACATTCGTTCAAGTAGAGAAGACTTTGTCCCGTCGATATTACCTTTGATAACATTGCTGTAAATGGTAGCTCGAAAAGACTCTCTGTCTTGCTGATCGAAGTCCTGCCCGTGGATGATCCGCATTTGTTTGAGGAAAGTGGACTTGCCGCTTTCGCCAGCGCCCAGTAGCAGTATCTTTACTAGCTTCTTCACATATGTTTTATCCCGTGAAATACCTTTATCGATTTCTTTAGATTTTCTTAATTGTTCTACCTCACTGCTGTTTAAGAGGCAGACGGGAAAACAGACATTTAATACGGATCTAGACGGCAGGAAATCCGCCATGTTCGCACAAACTTCATCGATGCAAACTAGCTATGCTCGTTCGCGTGATGCGCGGAAACGCTCGTACAGCGACGAGCACTGAGCCAAGCCCATGCTTCTTCAAACTCAGGAAGTAGAGAATGAGCTCTAATTCTTGGGCATCGGGCAGAAAGGGACCGTTATGGCTGGGACGCTTAATAAAAATCTGCCAAATAATACAAACTACTCTTTGTTAAATTGTATTGCAAGTGGTAGAACTATGTGTGCTCACCGCAAAATTGTACCCAAAGTTACCCTAATATTTGAACAAAGATACAAACTATACTTGTTCAAATTTACTAGCTGCATGCTTTCATTACCACCATGTAACACAATTTTTTCAAATGACTAAGGTTTGTGACTGAGGTAACCGCTGCTCTTGATGGATTACTAGAACATTGATTCGTTGATTGACTCTGTGTCGCCATCTGCTGGCCACATGTTGTAATTTTGTAGCAGGCTTTCTGCACATGAATAAAACCTTGCAATGATTGGTGGATTCAACACCTTCTCCATCCCCAGCGATGCGCGCTTCTTCGTATTGATTAGAAGCTGCATATATTCAGCGTATTCTCACGACAGTGTAAAACAGTGACAAGGCTCCGATCGATGCGTATGAGAGAAGTGAATCCAACATGACAATCAGAAATGTACAAGATCATGGGCAGAGGTTCCGACCGAGGATGGCATGTCTCAAGAAGGTTGGTTATCCCCCTCATGTTTAGTGGTGTTATTACCTACGCACAGCTTATTTACCAGCAGAACGTTTGAGAAGCGGAGTTTATTTTTCTACCTGGAAACACAGACAATTGCGTGTCTTCTCACGTAGACAGTTGAATGGCATGTTCGTTTGATTTGGTCTACTGTGTTCTGAATACTCTCTGTTGAGCAACATGAGGCATTTTTTTTGGCTCCAATACCTTGACAAAACTCATTGATGGCTTGCGGTGGGATTTTCATGGGCTCTAAATTTGCACTTGGCTAAACAGGGGTGTGTTTATTGATAAACATGTTTGAAAATATGCATATTTTCTTAGTATGCTACACTGGCCCAGAGTCAATTGAAGATGCACAAATGATATTTACTTATTACAATAGCTGCTTAGCTTTAAACAACAAATCTTGAACAAATTTTTAACAAAAAAATTGCAAGGGTGCCTTAAGCCTGCTGATTAATTTGCATTATGCTGATGTTACTTGGTGGCAAGGTCACTGTTCAATAAGCTTTAGCATGGATCAGTATAAGCAGCTATGGCACCATGTAATCCTGAAACCCATGGCAATGAAACTAGTAATAGACTAAAGTGGTATGCAGTACTGAAACAATAGGCAATAGCCCTCTGATTCAATTAAAGTCTTTGAGGAAAAGGCTTCCGGAGACAGAACTTTCCCAACCACAAGGTATGGGCTCTGGCGGAACATGAAAGCCCACTCTGGCCCCATCTGAGCCTGGGGTTCCAAGGGCCTCTTCAGGAGGACTTCAAAGTAGAGGCCAGTCACATGGCACAAAGCTACTTCAAACAGCCCAGAGTAGAGTCAATCACACAGCCCCCCGCACACACACACGTACGCACACGCACACGCACACTCACACACACACACACACACACACATTGTATGCCATACTTTCTGTACTTTCTGTACTTTCCTGTACTAAGGGTACTCGGGTCACTAAAAAGGCAGTCAAGTACTTATTATTATTATTGCATCCATGTTGGCTGGTCTCTTTGACCTACAATCCAACATGCTGACAATGTTGTCAGGCATGCTGATGTCACATCATGCTGTTGTCATGGTTACTGGTCACCAGCATCTTGTCACTTGTATCCCTGTCTTGCTTGTGAATAGGTGGAGACCATCATGTTGGAGATGCAGGATCCAAAGACAGGTGTCAAATCACAGCCTCAGAGACTAGTCATCACTACTATACCCCATGCTATCACTGGTGAGCACCCAGAAATGCAAATGTGCACGCACACTTATATATTTTTATAAAGATGCTCATGAGCATCTGATCCAGGCTGTATCTCTTTCTCCTGATTATTTATCTCTCTCACGCACACAAAGAGCCCCACAAAAACACACACTAACACACACACATACTTAATGTCGGTCCATTTAGATGTAGTGATTGCGCCGGCATAGTCACACTCAAGGATCCCAGAGCTCTGGTTTTCAACCTCTGGTTTTCAACCAAGATCCCATCTCCATGACAACCCCATGCTCTCAGTGACGGAGGAAAGAAAATAGAGATAGAAGTAGAAAGAGGAGGAAAAAGAGAGAGCGAGTGGGAGGTGAAAGAGTGTGACCACCAAGCAGCTTTCCTTGTAGGAAAAGAAGCAATAATGCTATGTTGGTGGAACCCCCCCTCAAAAAAAAAACAAAAGATGATGTGGGCAGAAAGGCACGAGGAGCCAGACTGTTCAGCCATTCGGAGAGCGCATCAACATGGGGAATGAAAAAGGCAACGGCTTTGGAAATGGACCGCAAACATTCAGCCACAAGCAACTTAGCACAGAAGGAGCAGTTAATCAGTGCTGGTTTGGCAAGTGGAAGTGGTAAGGGTCGATGCACCATCCTGCCGACGGTGCTGCTCTCTGATATGTCCACAAATTAAAACCACCAGCCACCCCATTCTCTTTCCTCGTCTCAAAATCTCCTCCCTTTCTCTCGCTTCTCCTTCCTGCTCTCCTTGCCTGTCACTCCCTGTTCCACTCTCCATTCCTCGATTTGGCCTTGTCTCTCCCTACGGATGTAGGAGAAACACAAAGACTAACCAGACTGACCTGTTGTCTGTCAGACGGCTTTGGCATTTAGCAAGCTCCACAGGTGTCCTGCATGCGAAGGCTCATGCACACAAGCACGTACACACACACATACACACACACACATGCACACGCAGATACTCACATGCTCGCCCCATACATTGTTCCCAGTTGGCGGTAATGTGGTTTTCCTCTCTGTCTAGGTGAGGACATAGTAACGTGGTTGACAAACCGGTTCAAGCTAGAACCCCAAGGTAAGGGAAATATGACAGCCAACCTATACTTACCCCATCACATGCAAATATATAGACTATTTGATGTAATGGTTTATAATGATTTCCTTATCCTCAACTACAGAAGCTTGGGCTATGGGGACCATGATGGTGGCGTTTGGATATGTCTATCCTATACAAGACCATAAGCGCTTGGTCATCAAACCAGATGCGTCGCTCTACCGTTTCCAGGTCACCGCTTTCTTTCGCTCTCCATCACACTGTCCAGTTACTCTTTCGCTCTCTTTTTGTTCAAGTTCATTTTGATTATTGATATTTTTTCAGGGCTCTCCCTTTATGCCTCTGTTTCTCTCGGCGTGGGACACTGTGTTCTTTGTGTCCACTGTGAACCGTTGACTTACTAAATGTTTGTTTGCCCACAGACCCCTTATTTCTGGCCTGCTCAGCAGTGGGATGTTGAGGACACGGATTATGGTGAGTGTCGCTCATAAAGACTTCTCTGCTGTCTGATGGACAAGGGTAGATTTTGGGTTGTCTACACACGAGTACCGCAAGTCCCTTTCGAATAAACACATTTTGTCTTACAGCAATCTACCTGGCGAAGAGAAACATTCGCAAGAAAGGGTTGCTGGAGATACATGAACAGGTGTGTGAGAGAGAGAGAAAGAAAGATGTATATATATATATATCTTAAAAAGAGAGAGAGAGAGAGAGAGAGAGAGAGATATTCATCAACATATATGTGTGTTTGGCATTGAAGGCAGCATTATTTGTTCTTTGTTATGATGCCACTTGGGATTGTGTGTCTTCTCGCGTCACCAGGAGAAGTACAATAACCTTCACAAGTGGATGAATCATAAATGGGATTTCATTGTGATGCAGGCGAAGGAACAGTACAGGTCAGTCTGACTGAGGAAAACTAAGCAGCTTATTCATGTCCTCCTCAACACACAGGGTGTGCTAGTAGCATGCTTATATTTATCTAGTTTGCAACTCTTTCGACTTCAGTTTGTTTCAACAAAACAAATGTTTCATGGTGTAGTTTGTGTTTTTAGAGAAACCAGTGAAATTCTCTGAAGAGATGTCTTGTAAAATATCATTGTGCGTGTGTTTGTGTGTGCTTGTGTGTGTGTGTGTGGGTGTGTGGGTGGGTGTGTTTGTGTGCGGTCACAGAGCGGGGAAAGAAAGAAAGAAGCCAGACCGTGTTGTGTTCGACTGTCAAGAGAGAGCCTACTGGACAGTACACAGACCCCCGGTGAAGGAGAAACCCAGTCACCCAGGCACACGCATGCACACGCACACACACACGCACACACACACACACACACACACACACACACACACACACACACACACACACACACACACACACACACACACACACACACACA
>JAVQJS010005766.1:0-16534 GCA_036024795.1 Galaxias rostratus | reverse complement strand
CCAGGGATGGAAATACCCCCTCCCGGCAAGGGATACAAGAGCATACTCCATTAAGCAGGGTTTTCAATACGTAAATAATACACCATACATTTAATTCATGATAATGATTCTATTTTCTTAGTACACAGGTCAAATCTAATGGAGGAATCGTCTATTAACTGTGTTGTGTCTAGAGACAGGTATTTTGATAGTAGATTATAGACGAATCTGTAGTGCAGTGGGCTCCGTAGAGTTCAATGTATGTCTATTTACCAGATCCTTTGTTAAGTTTGATATTGGCTTTCATATGTATGTTTCGGAAAGAGGTGGAATGCACTAAATATTATTTTAGTATAAACACGTAGAGAAATGACGTCCCTAGTTGGTAGTTCATAAACTTGTTAGTGTTTGAATTGTAAGTATAAGGCTGACTCGGGTTGACATCATCAATGAGTGGAACAAAGGTCACACAGATTATCAAGATCATAATTGCAAAATACACATGCACCAATGTCAGTTATGTTAACTACCATTGCTGAACTGCACACCCATTCATGTTATCTGTAGTATTAGTTACTGCAACAACGATATATCCTAGTTGCCCACATAAGATTGTAATATTGGCGGTATTACATTGTGTGGGCCCATTTGATTTTGCTTAAATACAACTGTAGATGACCTGACAGAAGATTGGACCTCAGACAAGCTGGTTAGGAAAAGATAAGCCTGTAATCCCTGAGGTATGACAATTTTCCAGGTTTTTTCTGTTTTTCCTGGCCAGCAAAGTAATGGGGCGGACAGGGAGCAAATGAGCAGGGAGATTAACCTTGGCTGTTTCAGATCATCATGATAGAAAATGATTTTGCTCATTTAAAATGTTAAGTATGCAACATGGAATGGCTGTGGTGACTAATAATCCTTTCTGCTTTAAAAGTGTCCAACAAAAAAGTGCCCAACAAAAACGATTACGATTTAATTCTTGCCACCTCATTCCTGTTCATTGAAGAATCAAAAGGGCCAACTGCTTTTATTTATACTTCTACCACTCAAACGGTGACTGGGTCATATATTCTTTTGTGGGCAAAGACTGGATCCAGATCCTGAACCAATGGATAAAGAGCCATCATAGTCTAGTAAACCTCAGATTCTCAGCTGTTGGCTTCGCCTCCGACACAAAGTGCATCTCTTCAGGGGCCAAAGGCCACATTCTTACCTGCAGTACTTTCCGGCCAGTGCAACAACAGCACACTGTCAATCTTATTGCAACATCCCAGTAGGTAATGTTCTTTTTTTTTGTTCACAAAAAATGGGTTGGAGAATAGAGGTTATGAACCTAGCTTGTATACTGTTATTGGGCAGGCACACATAACTTGTGACTTTCACTCAAGAAGATTTATGCACTCTTTGCCCAGGTTGTTCCTAACAAATCTTAACGCTTCATATCATTTAGTGAAATTTGAAATATTTGTTGACAGTATCTATTTAATGGATTGGAGGACTGCTGGTTGATTGTATAGCACTATGGACTGGTGTTTAAGTCTAAAACATTGTTTGGTTGACAGTAGTAGTTATTTTGTCTTTGCTTCGAAAGTGTATTGTCAGTAAAAAACAAACAGCTCTTCTGGTAATTAATGAAGGCTATTTCCCGCTCCCTGCCCCAGAGCTATTCTTAATTGTACCATTATAGCCTTAATTAGAGCTGGAGGAGGTTAAGTGACCTCTGGTGACCTCCAGAAGGGGTCCTGTCATTAGGGGGCCAGCTCTGAGCAGCCAGGCATCCTTTCACATTTACACATCGTCACCTTGACGTGGAAAATTCAGTCCATATTCATTGGGATTCTCAAATTCTCACCTTTCTTAAATTGTGTTTTTATCAATGAGAGAGTGTTATGCTACAAATGGTGTAGGATAGCTTATTCTGTTGACATAAAATATTCTTCTGAGAGAAATATGTCTTTTAGGTCCACAGCAGCCACAAAGTCCCTGAAGGGAAGGGCTGCTCAGTCAAGTATGGCGAGATGTGTATCGTTTAATTGGACTGGGTGACTACTGAGCTGGGAGTTTGCCAAAGCATAACTTTGAGAATTCTGGCCTTTGGAGTTTCTATATTTACAAAGCAAAGTGAGATAAGAGGATGAATAACAAAGATAGAATATTGTCATGGGAGTAAAGTTGATAGATGAGAAACTGAAGGGTGGATAGGGAGAGAGCAGGAAATAGAACAAATGGAGTCAAAATGAAATAGAATGGACACAGAATGAGGGACCTCACATTATGGGTAAGCTATGTCGCACGACACATAGGTACTTAATAGACCCATCTGCATCATCTCCCCCAGTAAGTGTTACCTGCATACCAGGAGCATGTCAAGGTATAAGTCAGGAGCTGGCTTTGAGGGAATTTCTAAGAAATACAAGGCGTTTCCAATAAAAGATTAATATCCGTTGAGTCAGTGCGCGTATGTGTGTGTGTGTGTGTGTCTATGTATGTGTGTGTGTGTGTGTGTGTGTGTGTGTGTGTGGGACGGTTGTCTTCTGTTGGGGCCTGTTAACGCTATCTCTCTGGTTACTGTGTATTAAAAGGAGGCCTGAAGTGAGCCTAACTGACTTGGTTGCTATAGGATAACTGAGAGGCCGTGTGACCCGGCAGACCTTTCTTTTGGTGCAAGAGTAACAATAAGACGCTTTGGGGGTGTGCACGAGTTAATGATTGCTGGACATATGGGGGCATTCCTGACATTGGCTTCTGCCCACAGGGGCCCCACTAGCATGGCAGCTTATTTGTTGATGTTGTCAATGACCCGCAGACCTCCAGACCAGGGCTTCTACTTTAAGTGATGCCTTAAGTGCCTGTCTTTTGTCTGTTTAATTTTCTCTCTTTTCCCACTCTTTCTGTCATTCGTCTCTCTGGTTTATTTTACAACTGAAGATCACTTGATCTTGCTATTTCTCTCCAGGTATTTAACTCTATTTATCCACCTGTCACTCTTTCCTACAAAGTGATGAAATGGTGTGGTTGTGTCTGAGGGGTGTGGGGTTTTAACTGGCCAACTGTGTTTATTTTCTTTATTTATTTTCTCTCCAGGAGGCTGACCCTGTGCCAGGCCTTGACCTTTGTCTCCCTGCTGGCCTCCCCAGTCTGCCTGTGCTCCCTACACAGTGTAAGCTCCTGTCCTCCTATTGTTCTCACTCACATCCTAATGCATGAGAGTAACAAACTTGAATGACATATGAACGTATAGGAATTAGAGAAGTGGCCCAACCAAGAAGTGATTTCTCCTACGTACTGATTTGCTTAGGTTCCTCAATCCCCTGCTTTTTTCTTGCTCCAAACTTTCCATCTTCCGAGTTCTTAAAGGAGACCAATTAACCTTATATGAGCGGAAAAAAATATATCCACCTCTCCAGTTTCATGGAGAAAAATCCCACTACATCAGCCTATGTGCAAAACAAAGCTCTTTGACCAGCATCAGATGTTAGAGGGCCTGCTGCCCATTGAGATCTGACAGCAAGCTGATTCGATTGTTTTTGCTGTGTGCTAACGTGGTAATGGCATGTTGGCGTGGTAATGGCAGTGATCCTCTAAGCAGGTGTCTGCTCTCCAGCTCCGCACGCTCCGAGTACAGCGTCCATCTTTCAACACTGTTTGTGTGCTTGCCACGGGGAGCCTGAGGGGGATGAGTGCTTTCCAGAAGTGCATGGCTAGTGACTAAAAAGACTGCCTCTCCCTCTTTTAACATACACACACACTAACTCTCTCTGTCTCCCTGCCTGAACCTCCCTTTAAAAGGCACCTCTCCTTTCATCATTCCTTCGTTTTTACCAAACACTTTGCTTTACAACGAGTCCTCCCGGTGATGTGTGCTACCAAAGTTTGCTGCACTGAAACTGGGCCTCCCTAAGAAGTGGCAAGCAGAACTCCAGATGGATTTACGGGGTTGTTGGTGGGTGTCTCTCTTCCAGTCAGTCATTCTCTCGATGCCTAATGGGCCTGAGGCTTTCAAAGGCCTCCAAGGCCAGCCATGTTAATAAACAGAGGGCCATCCCTGGCGTCACTCCACAGACTGGTGCGCTCAGCACACAAAGGGAGGGCATTTTGGAAGGATCAAACAGCGTGCTGATTTTCTAGTCTTATAGGTGAGGTGGAGACAATCCACTCTGGCAGCTATGTCAAGCTGGTGACCTACAAGCCACAAGGTCAACCAGGCCGCTTTCTCTCACCTCCCCTGCACACTCTCTTCCAGAGTGATTTTTTTCTCAGAATACAGCCATGGGGATGTGGGGGCAAGGGGAACCAGTGGGAAAATGGGAGAGGTGTGCGTTCAAGAGGTCAAAGGTAATTCTTCTAGAATGCCCCTCCCTCCCATCTCCTACTGTTATCAACACTAATTTGAGAGGCGGTAGCGGTAATGAGGGCAGCCTTAGGTCACCCTGAGGTGAGAAAGCCATCATGGTGCGCTACTTGACCGTTTTTGTGAGTGGCTGTGTGTGTGTGTGTGTGTGTGTGTGTGTGTGTGTGTGTGCGTGTGCGTGTGTATGTGTGTGCGTGCATGTGTGCATGTGTGCGTGTGTGTGTGTGTGTGTGTGTGTGTGTGTAAATAAATACACAAAGATTCCCTCAACCCCCCTCATCATAGCCTTGTTTTATATTAAGCAAATGATTGCTGGTTGGGGCTAAGGGTAGGAATGTGCCTGTGGCAGGAACGTGGTTGGCATCAAAGACTAACACAAAACTGTTAAACCAATTAAAGTATAGTGGAATTTTGGGAATGCAAGATGTCATACCATCACCCAACTGAATAGCCACACTTATCAAAAAAAAAGAAAACCCCTCTTGAGCATTTCTAAACGTACATCTGGTCTGCCAGCAATAGCAGCCTTTTTAGAGAAGATGTTGGATTTTCCCAAGGACACGTCTATTCTAAGCAAAGTCAGAACGCTGCATCTTAAAATTTGTCCTTGTTCCTAGATAGACTCCATTACTTCCAATCTTCCCTGGGAGTATCTTGGTCCAACACCAATTATCTGTTTCTTTGTTAAAACATCCGACAGGTATTTAAAAAGAATCTCTTGACATGTGGGTATTCTGTCTTTGCGTGGAGGGTCTGTTGCTAGCCACAATGATGCTTTTGCTGAGTAATGATCTGAAATTTGTGGCATCATTTTTGTATCTCACATAGCTATCCTGTCATGCAGTACAGCCGCTGCTTGTCTATAGCATCTACATTCTGCCGAGTCCAATTTATTTCTCTCTCTCTCTCTGCATTATCGATAGCCTGACCCTGACGTGGCCACAACTCCCTATGAAGCATGCATCTCAAAGGGCAGCTTATCTGAACATGTCGTTCTCCATCTACATCTCGGCGGTGCATTGACGTAGGAGACAGTTGACTGGGACAATGTCTTCAATGAAAGGCAGGCGCGCGCCGCGATAGCGGCAGAAAGGGTTTGTTAGAGCAGCCTATCCCCTTCCCCCCATGGTTTGGACGCCCAGTGTGTGGGGAGATTATCATCTGCCGTTTCTGCGGAAGCCTAGCTGCAGGATCAGTCCCTGGCCCACACAGGTTACAGCTTCAGTGCCAGAAAAAGCCTTCCTCATCAAAGCCACGCTCTAACTGGACATTCTCTAGGAAAAGCGATCCACAAGCCGACCAGCGACAATGCTAGCCTGTCAGACTGCGTTTGAATATGTGCACCTAGACTTGAACACTGGGGTGTGGTAATAAACGTAGATTTACTAGGAAGAATTCAACTGGGAGGGTTTTATTCACTGCGGTGTACATGCAATAGCTAACGGACAATGTTTCCTCATGAGACTCCAACATGTTAGTGGAGGTATCCAATCCAATTCGAGCATCGATTTTAGAACTCAACTGTGTAAAATGGAAATCTGATCCGGGTGAAGCCATGCTGGTACTCAGAGCCTGAGGTGGAAACAGGGCCACACAGGGAGAAAAGAACTACAAAAAGGCTTCGACATAGACACCTGTGTTGCCATGGCCACCACCATGACCACCACCACGAGCACAGGCATCATCGTTTCTTTGGGGGGGCTGTTGTCACTGACTAGCAATGGGAATCCGATTTTCTTAAACAAATTAGCCAGGCGAAAAGCTGCTGAGGCGGAGCCCTTAATTACATCAACTTAAAACAAACTTATGTGCAAAATCCTCTCTGTTGAAACTAATTGCTTGCTATCCTTTCTCTCCTTCCTTCCTCATCTCTTGTCCTTGTCCGTCATCAGTATGGTTTGTTTCAATGGTATAAGCTATTTATTCCCCAGAGAAAAAGGGTCAAATGTCAACGCAAGACGGCGGTTTTCCAGCGTTAAATTTTGCCACCCTTTCTCAAGCGTTTTTCTTCTGCTTCATCTTTTTATCCTGTCATCGGATGGGTCTAATGTATTCTTCTGGAGTTCTTTCCCTAAATGATGAGCAGAGAGAGAGTGGACACAGGCAACACTGGAAGGCGTGAAGCTAAATGGTTGCAAGGTTTTGGTTAGATATCTGAACTCTTATTATTTAATGTATTGAGGACTTCAAGTTCTGTTTTTACTTTTGGGTTAATCTAATGTAGCAAGGTATGTGGTAGAGTTATAAAATGTAGGCCTACTGTAACTTTTGAGCAACATATTATAAGGTACACAATTTTTGCGGAATAGAGAAAACCCAGAAGCGTGGAAAAACAGACATAGCACAGGCAAGTCTAATTATAAATCTCCAAACCATCACAACCCTGTCCAGGCACTAAAGCAATTAATTACTGAATTATTCCATGTGGGTGAACAATGAATGCAATAGGCCCTGTGGGCCTTTTCTCATTACCAGGTACACATGGTTCTACACAAGGGAAGGAAGGGAGCCTTTTAATAACATTTAGTATTCGAATTAAACTGCTGGATGCAGGCAAACCCTAGTTTTTTCTTACTCCGGTAGGTATCTATTTACAATGCAGTTAATTAAAATGACAAGCAAACAGGTTTCGGCAGAGAAATTACTGGCAATCTGAAGGTTAAGCATAGGTCTCAAAACAGCTTGGCATGGGAACGTTTTTCAGCACCTCCACCCAAGTCTCATTGAGTACCACACAGACCCTCTAGGACCTTGCTGTAGACAAACCTACATGAATATTACCACAGAGGCCCAGTTACAGTGGGTTTGTGTATGCGCCAGAGATGGAGAGGTGGGCACAGGGCTGGGTCGTGTAGCTCAGACTACACCAGATGTGACTGTCCACCTCCCCTCTGGCAAGGTGCTGGGCACAACAATGGGAGTCACAGAGGCGTGGACACCTAGTGTGCAGGACTAGAGACTTGGGTGACCTGTTTTCCCATTACGTTTGCATGCAAACTGTCCATCAGGTAGCATACATAGAGGGAGGCAAATTCAATAAAGCGTTTTAGGACCAGTAAAGACACAGGCCTGGCTGTTAATTTGACAAATTTCAGCATAACTCAACTTGGTGTTATGGCTGGATCTCAGGCTATCTGATGACCCCAGTATAAATAATACTCTATGTGACTCTAAGTTATGTGCCGCTACAGTAGGGTAAAGCGCCAGTAGCACTTAAGACGTTCATTATATCCAGAGTACAATTTACATAAGAACATCGCTCTTCAGCAAACAGCGTGTTTAAGCAATGTAAAACGTTTTTTTCCATGTTACTGTCATTTAAAAACACGTTGTTGTTTGTGCCCTTACAAATCAGCATTTTCTATAATCTTTATTATCCCTCCGATATACTGTACGTATTTGAAAATCCCTGACTGGGAAAACTGGAATATCTAGATACACAATTGAAGTGAAAGTCAAAAAGGGAAAAAGAGAGTGAGAGAAAGAGAGATAGATGTTGACTTTCAGATTGCCAACACACGTTCTCTTAAATAGAGTAATGATAACTGTTCCGCCTCTGCAACAATGCCTCCCTAAGCCTGGTAGCTCGTGTTTTGTCCCTTTTCTTCTTCATCCCTCCCTCTCTTTGTCATTTAGGCTCATTGCCAGGGCTCTTCTCCCTATAGGAGCTGTAACCTTGTGTAACCGGGGGAGGAAACCAAAACAATCTCAATCACAACAGGCGTGTGGAGATACCTATACCCTACAAACACAATACAGCAGGCGGCCACTTCAACAAAATGTACCAAAACAAGCAGTACACTTCCCCTTGTAGAATGCCAGACACTCCCCTCGAACCCACCAGTCTCTGTCCTATCCACAGGCAACTAATGAAACCTTGCTTGACTGTTATTACAAGAGGAATATATTTACGGTATGATTCAATCCTCGAAAGAAAAACTAGATGCCCATGGCCAGGCATGGAAAAACATAAAAAAAATACAAAATATCTACTTACCTGGCTAAAAGATATAGTGCCATGACAAAAAAACACATTTTAAGTATAGATTTCTGCAAGACCTATAAAAAAGCCATAATGTTATCCGACAATTACTTATTTACGTCGTGACTAATACTTGTCATGATGCTTTCTTTCATGGAGGCATTGTCCCAGCTTATGTCAATGTTCCTATTAGATATGAGAAGCATATGAAAGCTAGCAAGGCAGGCAGTCACTGATGTTGGACTCGAAGAAAGTGGGTCAGGTGTCTAGCTGAAGCTAACAATCAACCATAAACTGTGACATCACAGCAAGACATGTTGGCCAACCGACTGTCACTCAAACTTATTACATAGAGCACAATACACAGACAAAAGTATATACAATAGTCCCAATTCCTTTTGGCTTGCCAAATATGCACAAACTGTGCTATCTATTTAAAATGGCAAACTGTTAGCATCGCACTCTCTTGGCTTCATCTCAACTCCTTCAGCTTTCCTGTCGATATACAGGCAAAACTGACACATTAGCCCTTTATAAATGTGCAAGTCCATACTGCTAATAGCAGAACATAGTGGTATCATGCAAACTCCAAATCACCAGCTACTTAACGAGGTTGTCTCACCTGACCATCGGTAATAGTCCGTACACTAACATTTTCATCAATCATTTCAGGATCATTTGACCAAAAGGCTTCCATACATAGGACAAATTAGCACAGCAAATTCAGGGTGGAGATCACATGATTACCTCAATTGAATCACATGTCAGATTCTGAAAAGGAGTCTCCACTAATTATTTGCCTTTATTTTTAAAGTATTTTTGACAATTTGAATTTAACTTTTTGTGGGGTGGGGGTTAAATGCTTAAAAGTTTGATCTCTAATATTTATAGAATTTAGACAACCATGCTATGCATTGCAAATAGAAAGTGGTAATCTTGAGCTGGATCTCAAAATATCAAACATTTTCTCTAAAACAGAATCACCACGGATCAGGTTTCAGTTGTTAAAAGGCGAATATAAGTGATATACAACCATTACAAAACAAACTGCCTACATCTAATGCAGTATGTGATGGTAAGCAAGTGTAGCCAGTGTGTTTGCATTGAAACAGCAAAACAAATTGTTCGTTAGGTAAGCAAAAAAACTAGTAAAATGAAAAAAAAGACTAACAGGTTGTAGATATGCCATGGAAAATCCAAACTCAAAGAGAACCCAAAATCAGACAGAGTCACATAAAGGTAATTCCTAGGTCATGTGTGTCATGCTTGTTGGCGCAGCTCAAACATGAAAAGCCATTGCTTAATATTTCAAAAACAAATTATGCCAACAACAGATTCCTCACTATTCTGTCTCCCTATTCAACCTACCACAGCAAATAGAAAAACTCTCCTTACAGAAGGTCACAAGCGGCCTCCCATCAATTGTCAGATACACTCTTTAAAAGAGCTTGGAATTGATTTATTACCAACAGTTCCCTCAGAGGGGATCAAATGAGAAACATAATGAATCATAAATTAAAATGTACACAGGGTTGAAGGAAGGGAGGGTGAAATACAGCAAAGTCATTATGATACAAAGTTTAAAAGGGTAGAGAGTATGGTATGGTATCCAACAGTTGACACCAGGGCTTTGTTGTTTCAGCATCAAGATTATTTGGCCCAGGCCACACATAGCCAAAACATACCGTACACAACCAAGACAACAAATTATAACATATAAAGAGAATGATCTTTAGAGTTGCAGCAAATCCTGTCGACACAAGCAGGCTATGCATAGAGACTAAGGTCTAGGCCATGTTATCTTTGTATCATTTTCTGTCGGAAGAGACACATTAGAGCTGTGTTACTTCCTGTTTTCATTTCCTCTCATGGCACAAGACATAACCACTTCCTTATGATGTGACTTGCACATTTTGCAGCTCTGTTACAGCCAGTAGTGGTTTTGGACACTGATGATTACCAAATAAAATGTTGACTTCTGTAATGTTTCTTATGCAAAACTAACTATTGCTCCTGTCTTAATTCAAAAAAAAAAATCTATCATTGGCGGTATCTACCACAAGAGGCAAATACACTGAGGCAGGAGTGTTGTTGAACATGTGTTTTTGTCAACAAGCTTGTGGTTAGTTCAGGTTGCTCACCAAAACAAAATCGGATATCTCAGAGAGCTCTGTAGTCAGCTGAAACTGCTGAAAAACAATAGTGCATACTCATGTATGTATCATAAAAAAACATGGTTCAATAGGGAACTAGACCTAGTGTGCCCTGCACCAAGGCCTATATGTACACCTCACAATAACATAGCCAAAGCCACATCATATACGGTGCATCCAGAAAGTATCCGCATTCCTTCACTTTGTCCACATTTTGTTATTAGCCTTATTCCAAAATGTATTGAATTAATTTGTTTTCCTCACAATTCTACTCAAAATAAATTTTTTATTTTATTATTTTATCAATTTTTGCAAATTATTGTTAGTAAAAAAATATTTTAAAAATTAAAATAAATAAGAAAGAAACCACGTGCATTCAGTACATATTCACAGCCTTCACCGTGAACCTCAAAATTTAGCGCAAGTGCCTCCTGTTTCCACTGTTGATCCCTGAGATGTCTCTACGGCTTAATTGGAGTTCACCTGTGGTAAATTCAGTTGATTAGACAATATTTAGAAAGGCACACATCTGTCTATTTAAAGGTCTCACCATTGACAGCTCATGTCAAAGCACAAACCAAGCATGAAGTCAAATATATTGCAGACCTCGGAGACAGGATTTCCTTGAGGCACCGATATGGGTAAGGGAAAAGAAAAATGTCTACTGCTTTTGAAGTCCCAATGAGCACAGTGGCCTCCATCTGTAAATGGAAGAAGTGTGAAACCAGTAGGGCTCTTCCTAGAGTTGGCCGGCCAGCAATCGGGGGGGAAAGGGCCTTAGTCGGGGAGGTAACTAAGAACCTCTTGATCACTCTGTCAAAACTCCAGCATTTATCTGTGGAGAGAGGAGAACCTTCCACCGGAATGACAACCATCTTTGCACTAATCGACCAATCAGGCCTGTATGGTAGAGTGGCCGGACAGAAGCCACTCCTTAGTAACAGGCACATGTCGGGCCTTTGGAGGTTGCCAAAATGCACCTGAAGGACTCTCAGACCATGAGAAACAACATAGAGTCTAAGATGATGAGACTAAGATTGGACTTTGGCTTGAATGCCGGGCGTCATGTTCGGAGAAAACCAGGCACCACTTATCACCAGGCTAATACCATTTCCACAGTGAAGCATGGCGGTGACACCATCTTGCTGTGGGGATGTTTAAGTGGCAGGAACAGGGAGACTAGTTTGCAAAGAAGGAAAGATTAATGCAGATATGTGCAGAGACATCCTGGACAAAAACCTGCACTCCAGACCACAAACTGGGGTGACAATTAATCTTTCAGCAGAACAGCAACCTTAAGCACACAGCAAAAATATAATTTGCAGTGGCTTCAGGACAACTCTGTGAATGTCATTGCGTGGCCCAGCCAGAGCCTAGACTTGAATCGGATTGAACATCCCTGAGGAGATCTGAAAATTATGGTGCACTGACGCTTCCCATCCAACTTGATGTTAGATGTAGATTTTTTTTAATAAATTTACAAAAATAATACACATAAGGAAAAGTGAAGCGTTGTGAGTACTTTCCGGATGCACTGCAAGTATGACAGGACAGTAAAATAAAAGTAATCTGGAACTTGTTTCGTAATCGCATCTACAGAACAAAATAGCCCAATGGAGCTTGTTGCCCCAACAGAACTGAGTCAATATGGTGAAACTCCTGACACAAATTACCCAGGATTCGGTACAGGCCTCTTTCTCCCAACAGATGGTAACCAATTAGCCACCTGACTCCTGGAAAACACTTGGGCAGCCGCATGGAGCAGAGATGCAAATGAAGCAAGGGAAGAGGAGAAAGTCGACCTGCCGCTGTCTCTGAAAGGAGAAATTAATGAGGGAGACAGTAGCGAAGCAGTTCTAGAAATGAGAGAGAAGGGGAAAGGGGAAAGTGCCATTGTGTTGGATAGTGGCAAGAACAGGGCTTCAGAGTGAGATGAGAGAAGTCAGAGACGGTTCCACAAACATTTAGTTGAGGCGTAAACATGTGGCATGGTGTAGAATACAGTCTGGAACAACCTGTAAATTAATCTCTAGATACATCCACGTCTACTGCTGGTACTTATACTAGCATGTTTAATGCCATCACCGATCACAAAAGTAAACAGGTTGAGGAGCACATAGTGACAATTGAGAGATCTTTTCATGTAGAATTTAAAGTTGGTAGAAACGATACTGCATGGTGTTATGGTGGTATGATGTTATGTATCAGGTGTGCCACCCAATTAGGAACCAGAACCATCTGTCTGAAAAACGTTGATGCTGAAAATTCTGATCCTAACAAAATGGATGTTATCATTTTCAAAAATGCGTTCTAAATCTTTTTTACTCCCAAACAAATGTTTCCTGCAACAAACAAGTTCAAATATATTTTTACTTCTTTCTGCAGCTTTGATAAATATTCAGGGAATCTATTTAAATTCCATTGTCAACCAACCACAAAGTTGGGTATCTTCAGAGTGGTTAGTGGGCAACTGTTTAAGGATTAAGTTATTTTCCCAAGGATAGGCTTGTCAACATTGGGCTCCCAAGATTGGGGGTTTATGTGGATCAAACTAGCATTTGTCCTATCATTGCCAACATTACATTTCCAGGCAATATGCTGTAACGATGTATAAGCATCTCAAAAGCCCATCATCAGGTCATCGATCACAGTTAAGAAACGGTTACAGATGCAAACCTTAGTACCAGTATAGTACTGTATAAGCATATTTACATGTAGCAACATTAAAGTTCATTTTAAACTAAGAAAAATGTATAGATATCAAAAAACTTTTTATTTTTTATTTTAGTGCCAGTGCTGTAGTGAACGTTTTGATAAGCACATTTGTGTTCCAATGACTTACCCATTCCTATTAAATCATTATGATGATTTTTTTAACTTTAATAACTTGAGTTATTTTATAAGATCTCATCTGGGAAATTCTAGATGTCCAAGTAAGGACCTTTTTCGGGAGGGATTATTACAATATTAAGACACGGTGTGATAACTCTTTTCTTTTATGCAGGGTGCATAAATGACGTCTTTAAGATGAATGGTTTATCCAATCCTCTCTCCTCAAGTAACACCATAATATAATGTTGATATGAGGCTGTTATTGCGGAGTGAGTACATGACTAGAATAAACACCTTTGTAAAAGCGTATGGAAATGCTTGCTGATAGTTGAGTGTCTAATATAGTGAGCTGTCAAAACAAACGTTTGACACAAAGTTGCACAGAGTATAACGAAATTGAATAAATGTAAATAAAGTCTCGGTATGATTTAATACCCAAACCTAATCTAAAATATAACACGTTTTTTTTTAAAAAATTATGTAATTGATCTTGTTTATAATGATTAAAATTTGAGAATTTACAAAAGCCTGGCGGTATAATCTTAAATCACAATGAGAGGAAAGGCAGCGCCATGATAAACCAATTTACCAGTTACTCGTTTATCGATAGAACGACGATAATTCGTCCAGCCGACGCGCTTGAAGTAGGCCTATACACTTTTGTATTTCGACAGATCGATCTAACCACTATAGTCGCCAATAATATTACATCTTTGATTAGTTAAATTGTCCAAAGTGTCAAAAGCCGGACATTCAAACTTTTTAATAACAAATAATATACCTAAAATACTTTCCCATAAAAAGGTTATGTTGATGTAATTGCCATGAGACATTTTTGGTGCCAAAAAGTTTCGGTGTCTCCACAAACAAACCGTTCAATCGGTTAAGGACATACTTTAGGCAATTTACACATTGCTTAAGACACAATAGCTATTTTATCAGAGGACAAAGCCCTGAACCAGATTCACTGGTCGTCGTTTTCGTCGTCACACATTTCAGACAAGAATCATAATATAACGTATTTTCGTCGATCCGTTTAGTAAAGCTTCTTGATTTTTACATGCATTCGTTTTAGTGGAAGTGTCGTTATGAACCAGAGATTAGTCCGAATGAATCATATAGTAAACACTATCTCACCTTTCTCCCCATAAGATAGATGCACGCAGTAATACCCATCCATCGACCTCTTTGTTGCGTTATCGTCGGCACCTTCAATCTCTGCTCATATGAGCTGGGCATTGGTCGCAAAAGTCTTGATCCATGCCTTGCTTTATTTGATGGGTAACACTGGGGAAGCGTGGGTAGCCGATGTTTTCTGTTTATTTCAAAGCATCGAAACGAAGACACTCCCACTGCTGCACTTGAATTCACGCACCTTCAGCATCTCCACACTATCCTACTTTAGATGAAAATCCAAGATAATACTGTTGCGTCTTACTTGGTTCTTGTAATGCATGTACCGTAAAAATAACGTCACATGCTTTAGAAATGCACATAGCCACAGTCCTTCTGAGTCCTGCTGTTTATTGGATGGAATTCAGGCTGTTGAAGTAGGTGGTTCTCGGTTATTTTATCGGCCAGGCAATTTCGATCCGATTAGGCTTGCTGGATTTGATTATGTCATTTGCGTTTGGGACTGAAGTGAAAATATTTTATTGATCCCAGTGCTCATGATGTAAGACTTTATCCATGCTAAAGCAACTACAAATGTGTTGTTTGTATCACAGCAAAAATAAGGTAGAGCAGACGACGGGCGCTTGAAGCACTTGGGACATTAATCTGTCATTCAGGAGCTTGACTGCAATTTTAGCAATGTATTTGCTTTAATTATGGAATTTCATTACGAAAAATGTGGGATGCATCAATCCACTGATATGATAGTCCACATTCGAGGCCATAAACCAGTAATACATAAATAATACTTAAAGGATGTTGCAAAATCTTATGGATGATTTTGGTTGAAAATTCAAGCGCCTCTCCCATGGATGTATGTGATGTGCAGCCAACTCTGCTTCCTCTTTTAGTTAATGCAATAGTTTATTGGTAAGTGTTTGTTTCTTTGTGTGTGATGTGTGGGGGTTGGTGGCATAATTTACGTTATGTAACTTTAAGGGTGCCTATGGCAGACAAACAACACTCAGTAATCTTTAAAGAAATGCTCATGCTAAGAAAACCAGAACATAGATACAATAATGGAACAAACGTCACTGAGGGCAATGCTTAAAATACGAAACATAATTCACAGGTGAATATCAACTCATCGATTAGGGCTGCTTGGTCTATGGGCTCTGTTGCACCAGGTAGGTGAAGCAGGAGCACTATATGTGCCCAGGACAGTAACCTCATATAAATGTTACATGTTGTTACTGTTTAAACGTTTTTCTAAAGTAACTGCATTTAAAAATCCTGCACAGTGTGCAATAACGGTACCCATTTAAATAGAAAAATATTTTAATTAAAACCTTTCGTCATTGGTTTCAAACATTTTTTTTTTTGAAAATACATTGTAAGTACTACTACAGTTCTGGTCTGATTCTACATTTACACTGCCATGCCGCTGGCAATTAATTAAAAGAACCACATGCGCTGTTCAGCCAGCTTGTCAGACATGTCAGTCATCAGTGCATCGGGACAATTATCTGGCCATCATAGGCTTAATTTGTATTCGAAGGACATGCTACTTCTGTCACTGTAGGTTGAACAAACCAGCAGGCAGGACCTATCCTTGGTCATTTTGATTTTCCTGCAATTGGAGATCCATTTGCATGGCACTTACATTGCATCTGATTGTAGTGCCTAATATGATTAAAATAATGTGCATCAACGTTGCAGCACATTATTCATTTTAAAAAGTACAAGGAGTTTGACATTTGGCGTTTGATTCTCATTAAAATAATTCTGAGTCATCTTGATCAGGTTCTGAGATCATAGTAATTTTTTGTAGGCATAGTTTCTGTTTCCTTTTGTGTTAATGAACTTACAAAGATGGCTGTGCAGTGCTCCTATTCAATAAGAATCTCTGACTGGAGATTGTCAGCGTGCATTCCGTCTCTCAGAAAATGGCCAAAGGCTTTCTATAGACAATACATTGAGGACATTAGAGTGAGTATTGAACAAGGCTAGTGTGGCTGGCTTTAATTCTTAACTTCCCCCCGTGGTGTATGAATAAGAATTATTCAACCTATTCTTTGAAATCTTTGATATGTATATATATATATATATATATATATATATATA